>JAGXOD010001360.1:1512500-1744459 GCA_020368025.1 Brachyhypopomus occidentalis | reverse complement strand
TTCTAATTTGTGAACTTTTCTTTGTTCCATATAGTGCAGTAGTTCCCCTAATGGTTTTGTCAACAGATATTCCCATTATAGGGCCCTATAACACACAGCATCTCATCACATTCTTGGACACCCTCTATAGGGATCTGATCCCTGATAATGAGAGAGGTGTGGTGCAAGAGGATTTGCCCAAATATGTGATAATTTGGGATAATGTGAGTTTTCACCACGCTAACACCATCAGGCAATGTTTTGCCACTCATCATAGAATGCTGATGGAGTTCCTCCCACCCTATTCCCCATTCCTGAACCCTACTGAGGAGTTCTTCTCAGCCTGGAAATGGAAGGTATACGATCACCAGCCACACATCCAGATGAACCTTTTGACTGCCATGGATGCGGCTTGTGAGGATATCACAGCAGATGCCTGCAAAGGATGGATTAGACACTCCAGAAGATTCCACGCTGCATTGCAAGGGAAGATATCCAGTGTGATGTGGATGACAACATGTGGCACAACAGAGAGGACCGTCAGGAGGAATAGAAAAGAAAGCACTACAGTACTGTAATTCCTTAAGTTGTTTTGAGTATTCAGAGTAAGTTTCTAATTTTGTAGTTTTTTCTTTGTTCCATATAGTGCAGACAAACAGTTGTGTCGTTCCTGAACTTCAATCAGATTTTTTGTCAACAGATTGCTGTTAGAAAACAATACAGTAAAGAATATTACTCTAAATTTTATTCCAGTCCAATTTCTTGCTGTCCATCTCCCACATACAGTCATGTGTAACTTTTGTGTTCTGTAAGTTTGTGTTTGTGTGTGTGTAACATGGACCATTTCAATTGATATGCCACAGAATGTGCAGCATTCTTGTAAACAAAAGATTAGTTAGTTTCCATCAGAATATGCTTACAGTCTTCACTGTTGCACTGACAACATGACAAAGTAGTTTGACTGCCTTGTCGTAGGCAATGGCACACAGACTAGATATTTTGATGGCACTGACAAATTGATTAACCTAAATATTTGCTTTTGAGGCAAAAACAGAATTTTGAGTGAAGTATTTGCTTTTGCAGGTATTTCATTGAGTTTTGCTGTTTGCACTAACTGTTTTGAGAAATGCACTTGTGATGCCAATGTAAACCATGATGTGAGAAATGTACCAAATCAACTGAGAAAAACTGTAAGCAATTTGAATGTAATAGTAAAATATAATGCCTGATGCTAGGAAAATATAAAGGGATTAAAATATAATTCTCAAGAGTAGACAGACAGACAGACAGATAGATTGATAGGCAGGTAGGTACTTTATTTTTTTTATTTATTTATTATTTTTGTTGGCCCACCTCCACCCCCCATCTTTAGAGGACAACTTTATTTTTATATAAGGATCAAATGAAATACATTTCACATATAATATAATACAGAACAATAGTGATTAAAATAATAGGGGTTAGGTGGACCATACAGGGTAGTAGAGAAAAGAGGAGGAAAGAAAAGAGGGGGAGAGAAACTAAGTAGGGAAAAAGACAGAAAGGCAGAAAGAACACAGCGCTAATGACCACTGCAATGGTTCATCAACTGCTGCTCCTGAAAGAAGAGCAGAACGTGTGCCTAAGACATACAGCACAAATGACTGTGATGTGTGTGTATGTGTGTGTGTTTATGTAAGTGCACCCTAGGATAAATGTACGGAATGCACTTTCTTGAGAGGGTAGAAAGCTGCGATAACCTTCCCCCAGAGGCCAGAGGCATGCAGAGAGAGACCAGGGAATCCCGCCCACCCGCGGCCCCTCCAGGAGCAGTGGAGCCCCAGGGCCGCACTTCCCAGTGATCCCCGTATGCCCGCCCCAGCGGCCGGAGATGGAGACCCCGGACAGCACCCCTCCAACCACGGAGCGCAGGCCCAGGGGAACCAGAGGAAACAGAGCCATCCCCCCCGGATGACCCCCAACCACGGGCCAGTAGCAAGGCCCCAGCGCCCCACGCCCCCGAGAACCACCAGCAGAGCCCCCCTCCCGCCAAGGAGTCCCGAGCCGCCCAGGACCACAACCGCCCAGGGGAGCAGGCCAATCGCCATGCCGGAACACCAGGCCGGGCCCCGAAACCCCAAGGTGCCCCCTCTCTGGAGGGGAGAAGTGACCACAGAGGAGCAGCCGGGTGAGGACCAGGCACGACAAGCCCCAGACCCAGAACCAGCTGTCCTCACACATACACTCAATGTCATATATACATTCACTCCCATATATATACCCACACACGTTCACCCGCACACCTTCACACCTTCACCCCCATATACGCCCCCACACCTTTGTTCACACCCTTATAGACTCCTACATACATATACACACCCTCTTATATACACCCTCTTTATGTGTCCACTCACACACAACCATATATATATACACACCCACCCATACTCACCTTCCTATATGGACCCTCACACATAAATACACCTACACACACATGTACATCCATGCAAACATATACACTCCCCCACACCTTCACCCATCTCCATATACATTCTAACGGACATATAATACACCCACAAATATACGTACACATTTACCCCAATACATGCACACACACTCATATATACACCCCCCCTCCCAACACGTACATAATCATCCACCTATACAAAAAGGGACAAGGACAAAGACACACACTCATCCACCTTCACATCCCCTCCGCGGCGAGGGCAAGAAGATGGCCCACCCAGGACCGGCAGCAGCTACAGGACGCCATTAGCCAAGCCCCCTCAACGGCATCCAATCTCTTCCCCGGCAGGGAGCAGGAAACGGGTGAGGGAAGTCCTTCCCTCCCCTCCACCCCCAGTGCAGCGTTGTGTGTGGGTGTTGGTGTATATGAATGTATAGTAGTGTGTGATACTATGATGCAGTTAAAATTGGGGGGACAGGTGCTGGGACAGATGTGGGCAAAGTAGGCAAGTAGGTACTTTAGTAGTTAGGTAGGTTGGTAACTTATTAGATAGGTAAGTAGGTAGGTAGGGTAAGTAGACAGACAGATAGACAGATATGCAGGTAGGTACTTTACTAGTTAGGTAGGTTGGTAACAAGTGCTCATTACAGATATAGAATATGTGCTTTGTTGGCGTATAGTTGAACATATGCTTAAGTATCTGCTATTTGTTTGGTTAGTATTTGCTCTGGAGACTATCTCTGCTACCACACTAGTATACATTTTATTTAATGGTAGTTTATTTTTCCAAAGTTAACATTTCATTATGTGTTATGAACATTTTTGATTGTCAGTTGCAATATATGTTTGTCAGTATCTCCACTCCAGACATGTGGAGGGATGGACAGTTCCTCCATCTGGGCAGTGAGGATCTTCCCTGCTGGGAGTGGTGCAGATTCCTACAACCTCCACCTCTGCTGACAATGGCACCATCTCAGATTTCTGTGAATAGCATGGAATATGATGGTTGCATTGACTGTTAGCTCAAAAGTAAATATTTTGAACAATTTACAAGGTAACTTGTACAAGATACAGTATATATTTATTATTGTTTATATTAAATCAATACATAATTATTTATTATGGTCAGATATCTATTTAGATTATATTTTCATGGAAGTTATTATTGTTGTAAATACACTGCTCAAAAAAATAAAGGGAACACTAAAATAACATCCTAGATCTCAATAAAATATTCCAGTTGAAATTTTATTTATTACATGGTGGAATGCATTGAGAAAAAATAACAAAAACGATCAATGTCAATCAAAATTATTATCCCATGGAGGTCTGGATTTGGAATCATACTCAAAAAAGTGGAAAATCAAATGACAGGTTGATCCAACTTCAGTGGAAATTCCTCAAGACAAGTTAAAATGAGGCTCAGTAGTGTGTGGCCTCCACGTGCCTGTATGACCTCCCTACAACGCCTGGGCATGCTCCTGATGAGGCGGCGGATGTTCTCCTGAGGAATCTCATCCCGGTACCTAATGGCAGTCAGGGTACCTCTGACTAGCACATGGAGGTCTGTGCGGCCCTCCAAAGAAATGTCTCCCCACACCATTATTGACCCACTGCCAAACTGGTCATGCTGGAGGCAGCAGATTGTAAAGTGTTGGGTTGTAAGCACAAGCCCCACTTGTGGACGTCGGGTCCTCACACCACCCTCATGATGGGTTTCTGACAGTTTGAGCAGAAACATGGATATTAGTGGCCTACTGGAGGTCATTTTACAGGGCTCTGGCACTGCTCCTCCTGTGCCTCCTTGCACAGAGGAGGCAACGGTCCTGCTGCTGGGTTGTTGCCCTGCTACGACCCTCTCCATGTCTCCTGGTGTACTGGCCTGTATCCTGGTGCTACATGTTCTGTAACTGCTTCAGACTTGCATAACTCTATCTGGCTATCTGGACCTACCTTTCTCTCTGATCCTGATGGGTCTTTAACTGAAGAGAAATCTTATGAGCTCATCAACCCAGACTCTGACATTGAAATTCGGCCAAACTGCACTAGTGTAGCAGTTCATGTCTCTCAAGACAAACTCAGATCTCAACGCTTCCATCGTTTTTCCAGCTGGAAGTCTATCTTGCGTGCTATTGCCTGCCTTATCCACATTATTCACTCTCGAAAATCCAATGCAGAGAAGAGCACCTGCAGCGGGTGGCACTATTGTCCAAGGCCTCGCACCGTAGATGAACTATCTCAAGCAAATAGTGCTATCCTTAGATGTGTACAGCAAGAAGTCTATACAGGCGAGTTTCCAAGAGAAATATGTTCTCATCCCTTTGATGAGAAACATCCCATCATTATCCCTGGCAAAAGCCACATCGCTTCTCTACTTGTGAACCACTTTCATGAGCGGATTAAGCACCAAGGCCGTCTTTTTACAGAAGGAGCCATAAGAAGTGCAGGATTCTGGATTGTTGTAATGCAAAAAGGTGCATTAATAGGGTCATCCACCAGTGTGTTCAGTGCAAGAAGCTCAGAGGAAAAACCACAGAACAAAAAGGACCACCTCAAAATAGATCCTCCTTTTACCTACATTGGGCTGGACGTATTTGGCCCATGGACAGTCGTCTCTCAGCGCACTCGAAGAGGCTATGAAAGTAACAAACGATGGGCAGTCATCTTTACATGCCTGTGTATGCCCGTGCTGTCCATATTCAGTTGATTGAATTAACACATCTAGCTTTCTTAACGCACTTCGACATTTCTTTGGCCTTAGGGGCCCTGTAAAACAAATACGCTCCGATTGTGGTTCCAATTTTGTAATTTTGTTGGTGCTTGTAAAGAACTGTTCATGGTCCTGGAGGAACCAAGTGTTAAAACCTACCTAAGTGAGGAAGGCTGTCGCTGGGTTTTAGTCCTCCCCATGCCTCCCATATGGGTGGGGCTTGGGAGAGAATGATTGGCATCTGTCGACGTATACTGGACTCTATGCTCCTCCATAGCGCCCAGTTAAGACTCACTCATGAAGTGTTGTCTAAACTTATGGCAGAGGTCACTGCAATAGTGAATGCAAGACCTTTGGCTCCCATTTCTAGTGATCCTGATTCACCTGCTCTCTTGACCCCAGCCATGTTGGTAACACAAAAGGCCGGCCCTCTTCTTCCTGTGCCAGGCACATTTGACACCAAAGACCTCTTCCGACAAAAATGGAAGCAAGTACAACGTCTTGCAAATGTTTTTTGGGAACGCTGGAGGCTTGAATACCTCAGCACTCTACAGAGCCGCAGAAAATGGCAGACTGAAAGGTCTTCTGTCAAAGAGGGGGACTTAGTCTTGCTGAAGGACATTCAAGTTAAGAGAAACGAATGGCCTATGGCTGCCGTAACAAGTTTTTCCTGGCAGTGATGGAAATGTCAGGAAAGTCGAGCTGAAAGTTGCTAAAGGTGGCTCTGCAAAGACTTACCTCAGACCAATTTCCCAAATAATCGATCTCATGTCACCATCATAGACAGGGCGATAATGATTGATAGGATATAATGGTATTTTACAATCCCAGACGGGGAGTGTTCTGACTGTTCTTTTATATTCTGGTGATTCCCCTTTACGGCCACGGCATTATTAATGCTCTGTCACTTAATTCTGATTTGCTAGTTTAGTCACATAGTGAGGTTCAGAGGTCAATAGGCCATCTTAGATTGGGCTGCACATGTGATGAAGCAGGTGTAACTCTTTTACATACATCTATCCATCCTCACGTTTTGTGCCATATCCTTCACTGTTTGTAAGTAAAACCTTTTGCAGGTAATTGCAAATTATTACCTTTTGCAGGTAATAATTCGATAATTTTGTCAAATTATATGAACATAAGTTCACTTAAAATAAACTTATTTATTTTCCTGTTACATATTGATGATTTTGATTATTGTTCAGGCTTAAATATTCTTTACTTCTTTACTGGATTCCTCTGCTATTTGGAATTTTCTCTGCTGGTTGCTAGGAGACAAAGCACATCATCTTGATGGAACCCCACAGTGATGGAACCAGAACCAGAACCCAGTATACGAGGCTGGGTCCATAACTGCTGAGCCACTACTGCCTCTGTTGCTTGTGCTTAACTGTCTATATGATGCTGATGAAGAAAAAACAGATGTCATGTCACTTTGCAGCTGAAAAAAGATAATTGTACATTCGTCTTTTTTCAAGCTCCGCATTATAGCGACTACCTTTCAGTTGCCCTTTGTCATTTGTCTTATTTAGTGAAATACCGTCCTTGGAGGTCCACGTGCAGTCACACAACATCTATAAAATGCAATCCAGTTGCAAACTTGCCCTAATCGATATCTCCCGCTGTTCAGCAACATTTAAATTAAATTCCATGGCATCCGCAAATGGTACTTCAAAGTTGTACTTTCATTAGACTGCTACTCTAAAGTCTAATCAGTTGTGAGCATAACGCAGTTTAACTCGCTCGCGCACAGTGACGCGTCCATCCTTGCTTGATCTGGAGAGCCATTCTGAAGAACTTCCACGTTTACAAAAATCTGTGTAAGGGGGTGGGCGCTAGAGAAGATGTATGCAGGAAATTAAGCAACTTGAAACAAAGCTAGCCATATCCCCTCGTTTACTAAAAAGCAGACGAAGTTCCTTTGTGTTCTTTGACTTATTTTTCAGTTGGCGAATAAGTTTTGGTGCGATACTGACAATCGCCTCATTCCCCGTAAAAATGTTGCGCCTGGGTTGTATTTTAAGTGTAGTTATTTCCTTATGGTTCTACGTGGACTCTAACCCTGGACCGGTGGAAGACATTGTCGTGGATCGATATTCAGTTCCCAAACGCTGCATCAGAGAGGTGAAAAACGGGGACTTTGTTCGATATCACTATAAAGGCACTTTTATTAACGGAACACAGTTTGACTCGAGGTAAGGAACGTATGCTTGTGAAAAAAATAACTGCGACTTGCATAATATCAATAGCCAACATATTTGTTAATATTTGTGTAAGGTATGGATAACTCTGCGACCCATGAACACTTTGTGTACAATAAGGATCAACAAAAGTTTGTGTAACAATGTAACGAATTGTCCTAAGTGTAGTAAATAGCTAAGTGCAGTGACTTAGTGATTTTTAGAGTGAACAGTCAACATTTTCTTTCTAATCTGAATTTAGAACAGCTAGCAAACCTCAGAAACTCACAAGATTACTGAAATGTTATTACATGTGTGCCACGTGGTCTCACTGAACATGTCCTTAGAACTGCACTGTACTTAAGCACTTAATATGCAATGACCCCTTCAACAGCAAACACTTAAATGAGCATAAACAGGATGAGAGTTAGGCCTACACAATGTATAGTATATACTAGTTATGTGAACTTAAAGGTGCAAAGATTTTTACGTCCAAACTGCATCATGAAGCAATGAAACCCTTACCCATTACCACCCTGCCCTCTTTGTCCCGCCCATAATGGTAGCTATGACAGGGGTACTGCATTTTTCGGCGTGGTCGGACAGGGCCGCCAGATAGCAGGTGTGGACAGAGGCATTGTTGGTATGTGCATTAATGAACACAGGAAGATTACGGTACCCCCCCACCTGGCCTATGGCAGTCAAGGAGCAGGTAAGTCATCTCATTTTCAGAAACCAACAGTTATTTGTTATTTTGAATCATATATATTTTGTAAGGTATATTAAAGAAATATTTTGCAACATAATTAAAGACTATCTGGATGGCTTTACAGTAAAATCATTTCACAGTCTTGATCACCATCAATGACAGTTGTCTAATTTTTCTCTCTCTGTGATTCTCTTTCAGGTGAAACCATCCCTCCTGACACAACATTAGTATTTGACCTGCTCCTATTGGATATCTTTAACCAGGCGGACCAGGTGCGGACGCAGGTGATTAACACACCTGAGAACTGCACACGCTCCGTTATACGGACGGACTTTGTGCGCTTCCACTTCAATGCTAGCCTGCTGGATGGCACCAGGTTCGACTCCAGGTGAGCGTGAGCTGCAAAACAACAAATGATGCTCAACCAATGAAAAGACAGTATGGAAAACCACATGGGCAGGTTCAGTACTGTTGTTTTTTTAAGGCCTTTTTATACTTGGGCCATTTTAGCATTTCAGGTGGTCTTAGACCCTATGGGTTAGGGTTAGGGTTAGCACAACGCAATGCTACACAGACCCTAAAGGAGCAGCAAATAACCCTGAGATGTTACCAGTGATGATGTGGACTAGAAAGAATCATATTTAAAGTTAAAGTTCATGTCAGTTTTGACAATGAACCCTGAGGTCAGGTGCAGTTGATTTACTTTAACAGAACTGAATTTGAACTGATTTGCATTCATTTAACCTTCCTCTTATGTTAGCTTTCTGTTACTATCTCTTATGTTAATGGGTCGGTTTTGACCCGTGACTCAAATCAGCCATTTTGTTTCTTACCTTTGGTAATGTTGTTAGGCTTCCTTATCCATGAAAGTCTTGGTTTTAATATGTTTGTTATGGCCCTCTGGGTCTTTCCATTGACAGCATACACAACAGTACACACAACTCTAAACTGATTTGGCCTTACATGTCTGGAAATGTCTGCTTTTCCTTGTTTTGAGAAAAAGGCAAAGATAGAAGCCCCTAACTGAAGATCAAATGGTTGGAGGAAGAGCTAGTTGTGGGCTGTTGGTATATAGTGTGTTTATCATTTCAGTTTTGGCAATTATTATTGTTTTCTAATTACACCTGGGTCAAAACTGACCCTAACAACAGAGCGGTCATTATTTTAACAAGAGCATTTTATAATTTAGTAATTTTTTAAGTCTTGATGCAATGAAGTAAAATCCAAGTGCCTGTTTGTGTGTTTGCACAGGAATGTGTGTGTTGACTTTGCCCTTGTGTGAGCCCTGCGTAGCTATGACCGCTCCCAGACTCAGGACACACTGGTGGGGGAGGGATGGCTCATTCGCGGCCTGGAGGAGGGGTTGCTAGGGATGTGCGTAGGTGAGATTCGAAGCTTCATCATCCCACCATTCCTGGCCTTTGGAGAGAAAGGATATGGTAAACACCTCACAACAGCTGCATGTTTACAACCCATATAAACACCATCCAACCCACACAGCCTTGTAAATAACAGAATTTAATGTGCTCATCTTTATATATAATATGTAAAAATATGAAAAATTAGTTATATGCGTGATATAGTATGTAATATAAGATTAGTTATATGTGTAATATCGAACATACTATAAGATTAGTTATATGTGATGTAGTATGTTACAACATCTGTTCCTGGTTTGACCATTAGCTAGAGTAACAACAAAGCTGACAGCCCCACTCTAACCCACTCTAACCAACCCTAACCCACCCTGACCAACCCTAACCCACCCTGACCAACCCTAAACCACCCTGACCAACCCTATCCCACCCTGACGCAACCCAGAACCACCCTGACCAACCCACCCTGACCCAACCCTAATCAACCATAACCCACCCTGACCAACCCCACATGTGGATAAGTGTTCTCTCTGTCCCTCTCTCTCACCCAGGAAGGACTGTCCCCCCTCACGCAACATTACTATATGATGTTCTTCTTGTGGACCTCCACAACCCTAAAGATGAAATCTTCGTTGAAAGCCTGGAGGTGTCGGAACACTGCACACGGAAGTCTGTCATCGGAGATTATATACGCTACCATTACAACGGCACCTTCCTCAATGGGGCCACCTTTGATACCAGGTTGGTCAGCAGGTCACCTGTATGTTAAATTCCCCCTACACCTGTGGAGATACGCAAGGAAAATCTCATAGGTAGGAGGGAGTAAATATGGTGAATGGAGCACGGTACACTTGGCCAAATTTACTGTAAGCAAGCTCCTCTGGCCTATTCACAGCGCTACAGAGGAGGTGTGTGTGATGTCATCTCTACCCCTTGAGGTGTAATTATGTTTTCATCTCTGTCACACAAACCTAAAAAGGGTGTGACATGACCACGTTGTGACATGACCATGATGTGAAGTGATCTGTGATTGATACAAAGAAGATTTATTGTAATCTATAAAACAAAGCTACAGTGTATTCCTGAACTCCTCCCTGTGTTTTACATGTGTATTCCTGAACTCACTTCCATCCTGTTCACTTCCAATTGCCATTGAGCACTTACTATGTGACCAGCTGCAAATTGCAAGTTACTCTGGATTGGACCAATTGCCTAATACTGAAAATGTAAATGTGTAGTTTTTGTGTTTACGTTTATACATGGGGATGTGTCTAGAACATCCTCAACATCAGCTTCCACTGTGTGTATCATAAACTGTATACTCTGTGCATATACCACATCCACTTTGGAAGTTTTTAATTTTTTTATTTTACTTCACAGCTACCAGCGCAACAGCACATACAACACATACATTGGCCTGGGTTACGTGATATCTGGGATGGACCAGGGCCTGCAGGGAGTGTGTGTGGGGGAGAGGAGAAGAATCACCATCCCACCACACCTAGCATACGGACAGCATGGAGCAGGTACACCTAGCGTATGGACAGTATGGAGCAGGAACCCCTAGCGTACAGACAGCATGGAGCAGGAACACCTAGCGTACAGACAGCATGGAGCAGGAACACCTAGCGTACGGACAGCATGGAGCAGGAACACCTAGCGTACGGACAGCATGGAGCAGGAACACCTAGCGTACGGACAGCTTAGAGCAGGTACACCTAGCGTACGGACAGCTTAGAGCAGGTACACCTAGCGTATGGACAGCATGGAGCAGGAACACCTAGCGTACGGACAGCTTGGAGCAGGTACACCTAGCGTACGGACAGCATGGAGGAGGAACACCTAGCGTACGGACAGCTTGGAGCAGGTACACCTAGCGTATGGACAGCTTGGAGCAGGAACAGCTAGCGTACAGACAGCTTGGAACAGGAACACCTAGCGTACAGACAGCTTGGAGCAGGAACACCTAGCGTACAGACAACATGGAGCAGGAACACCTAGCGTACAGACAGTTTGGAGCAGGAACACCTAGCGTACGGACAGCTTGGAGCAGGAACACCTAGCGTACGGACAGCTTGGAGCAGGAACACCAAGCGTACGGACAGCTTGGAGCAGGTACACCTAGCGTACGGACAGCATGGAGCCACCAAGCGTACGGACAGCATGGAGCAGAAACACCTAGCGTACAGACAGCTTGGAGCAGGAACACCTAGCGTACAGACAGCATGGAGCAGGAACACCTAGCGTACAGACAGCATGGAGCAGGAACACCTAGCGTACAGACAGCATGGAGCAGGAACACCTAGCGTACAGACAGCATGGAGCAGGAACACCTAGCGTACAGACAGCATGGAGCAGGAACACCTAGCGTACAGACAGCTTGGAGCAGGAACAGCTAGCGTACAGACAGCTTGGAGCAGGAACAGCTAGCGTACAGACAGCTTGGAGCAGGAACAGCTAGCGTACAGACAGCTTGGAGCAGGAACAGCTAGCGTACAGACAGCTTGTAGCAGGAACAGCTAGCGTACAGACAGCTTGTAGCAGGAACAGCTAGCGTACAGACAGCTTGGAGGAACAGCTAGCGTACAGACAGCTTGGAGCAGGAACAGCTAGCGTACAGACAGCTTGGAGCAGGAACAGCTAGCGTACAGACAGCTTGGAGCAGGAACACCTAGCGTACAGACAACATGCAGCAGGAACACCTAGCGTACAGAAAGGTTGGAGCAGGAACACCTAGCGTACGGACAGCTTGGAGCAGGAACACCAATCGTACGGACAACATGGAGCAGGAACACCTAGCGTACAAAAGTTATTAGAATACAAACAGAAATGTATGTACGTGCATGTGTGTGTACATGTATGTGTATACATATGTGTGTATGTGTACATGCATGTGTGTACGTGTATGTGTGCATGTGTGTATACAAGTGTGCATGTGCATGCATGAGTATACATGTGTGTTTATACTAGATAGAGATGCATATTCTGACTGAACACATAGTACTCTGGATAAGAGCGTCTGCTAAATGCCGTAAATGTATATGTGCGTGTGTGTATGTGCACGTGTGTATACGTGTGTGTACTTGCTCTGCCCCATTGTCAGGTAAGTGGTGTGTGTGTGTGTGTGTGTGTGTGTGTGTTCGTGTTCGTGTTCGTGTTCTCAGGTAAAGACATCCCAGGCTCTGCAGTGCTGGTGTTCTACATTCACGTGATAGACTTCCACAACCCAAATGACCCTGTGCAGGTGGAGGTCACCATCAAACCAGAGCACTGTAACAAAACCAGCGAGAAGAACGATGTCATTGAGTACCACTACAACTGCTCCCTCCTGGACGGCACTGTGCTCTTCACGTCGTGAGTGCTGTCTGCTCATCCCATTTTCACTGCATTACAAAATGTACATATGGAAATATTTGCTTCAACCAAATTAGTTTTGTGAATTCCACTGAACAGAATGATTGCTAAGTCTGTCACTGAAATGTTAAATAAAAATCTGAGGGAGTGAGTGATGGGGACATAGGAGAGTATTGCAGGAATCAGGCATATAATCTGTCAGTCATGTTGTATTCCCATTTGCGTCTGATAGGACGGATTATGCAGCTGCCCAGACTGTGGTACTGGGGGCAGATAAGGTGATTGACGGGCTGGACGAGGCGCTGAGGGGCATGTGTGTGGGCGAGAGAAGGACCGCCATTGTCCCACCCCACCTAGGCCACGGAGAGAGAGGGGGTGAGGGACACCACACTTCCCAGTGTCTTTTATACTGGGAATCTGCCAGACTGAGATGACACGTCTGTAAGTGATAAGACCCATTCCAAGCAGCTAGATAACTGTGATCAGTGCTGACCCAGTCTCGCCACTCTGCGTCCTCTAGCGGGTGATGTCCCTGGCAGCGCAGTGTTGCGCTTTGAGCTGGAGCTGTTGTCCTTACAGAAGGGTGTCCCTGAGGGTTACCTGTTTGTGTGGCTTGAGGACAGTCCAGCACAGCTCTTCCAGGCTTTGGACATGAACCAGGACAGTGAGGTCCTCCTGGAGGAGGTGATTTAATTTGTTTGCACAAGTTAATGTTTTTGGGAAAGATTATGATTATTGATTTGTCCTATCTCCATATTCATGTCTTTCTTTCTTTTTCCAGTTCTCAGACTTCATCAAGCAACAGGTGGCAGAAGGCAGAGGGCGTCTGAAGCCAGCGCAGGACTCTGAGGTCGTCATCGGTGACATGTTCAAGAACCAAGACAGGAACAGCGATGGCCGCATTACTGAAGATGAACTGAAACTCAAAGTGGAGGAAGACAAAGAGAAAGAAAAGGCCCGACATGAAGAACTCTGAGGGTTTAGTGTTAGTGTTGGGGTTTAGGGTTAGTGTTGGGGTTAGTGTTAGTGTTGGGGTTTGAACTGTTAGAACCAACCCTAGAACTGTGAGGGTCCCACACAGCCTCAGACAATCAGAGAAAATGCTGCAGTCACACATCAGCTACACACAGTGACTCACAGCTACATGGCTGACTAACTGACATAGATTTCAGTTATTTTTTTAAAAAACAGTCCAACAGAATTTGCTGTCAGTGACAAACACAACTCAGGTTTTTTTGGCTAAGAAAAAACAAAGTAAAACCAAAGTGTATTTGCACTGTATTTTTTAAATAATTATTCTTATGTTTGGAACAAGAAAACCATGTGTCCTTTTACTTGTCATATATGAAAAGAGAACCTGGGATTGCTTTACTGTTTTGTATGCATTTTCTCTAGCTTTACTGTTTTGTATGCATTTTTTGTATGTATTTGTTTATGCAACTAGGGAATAATTGTTCCAAAACCTGCAAAGTGTGATGTTTATACCAGTAAAGTATTTTAAATTGCATGAATATAAGACAAAGTCATTTTACTTTGGTATCAAAACCACACATTTTGCTGCCATTTTAACTGAAACCCTTATTTAAATTATCTCTCCTCGTCAGTTCTGAAGGGTCACCTGCCAAGGTCCTGTTCCTCTGGACAATAGAAAATTGACTGAATATGGCCCTGGTTATGCAGACAAAGAATTGCATGTATTAAATGTGAATACCTGAATGATGCATGAATTAAATGTCCTAACCTTGGAACAACTCCAAATCCACAGACTACATTCAATAAGGTGCTTCAGTCTCTATCTGTAGGCAGCGTTCTGGACCAGCACTGCTATATGCTGGTAGCAGTGGCTCCATTTGGATGGCGAGGAATAAGACTGTTTGACAGCACTACCATACTAGTACTGGGTCACCAACAGCCCAAGATATTCAATATCAACTTAACTCTTCACATTTTTAAGCTTTGATAAGACCAGCAGGGTTGCTATGACATCACCAAAGGACAACATCTCAAATAAGGCATTGGCCTCAGCAACAGAAGCTCTTTCCCAGGAAGACTGAACACAAATATACATTAAGTTTATTTCATTGCACTGTATAACACACATACCATCATGTAATTTAATCTGCACACAGTATTTAAACAGCCTCGCTAATCGATATACGAAAAGGCGAAAAAAATATGTCGCAAGAGCTGAAAGAACGGGCCGCTTTTTTTTCTCCTGCAGAACAGGAGTTACTTATACGGCTGTATGACGAATATAAAGAAATTATTATGAAAAAAGGCAACACGTCTTGTATTAATAAAGCAAGAGAAGCTGCCTGGCAAAATATTGCAGACAGATTAAATGCGTGAGCATATAATTTAATGCATTCATTGACATTTTAAGTGTTATAGTAAATTAATATTAATAATTATTCATATCCTGATTTAGAAGCAACGTGAGTGGAGTTAAAAGAACGTGGCAGCAGGTGAAGGTAAAATATAAAATATACTCCAGAATGGTAAGTGCAGTTCCAGTTGATTAGTGTAACATGCAGGAGAATGTAAAACACCCATATTAAATAAATTAAATAAGTGTATAAAATATCTTAGCAACCAGAAAGAAAAAACTGCTACTGCTGCTACTGGTGGCGGGCCTCCTGTAGCAGCCCTCACTCCTGCAGAAGACCTTGCTTTAGAGCAGAACAGCAGGCACCCCATCATTGTAGGAATTGAGGGAGGAATAACATCTGATACTGTGTGTCCCCATGATACATGGCCTTATGTTAAAGGTAGGTTCAGTTGTTTCTCAGATTTCATGTTTTTGTTCTTATAGGCTACATTGTAGAATTATTGTGTACTTGATGGCTTAAAATATTACAGTTGTTGGGGATGTGCTGACTCTTTTGGACCCTCCTGTATTCGACAATGATGTGAGTACCATAAACCAGCCCATTTATTATGACTTTTTTTATTTTCTTTGACTGTTTTTTTTTTTTTTTTTGCAGGGGGAGATTGCAGGACCATCCAGGGTGGTACAGGAGGATGAGGACACCGTGTCTGCCTGTTCAGAAAGGCCAGCTGTAAGGAGTGTGTGTCTGAGTATCTGTCAATGTGCTGTCTGATCTCATGATCTGTGCTGTGTTTTATAGGAAATGGAAGAACCAAGAGAAAGCCCTCAGGCATCCACGTCCAGAGCTCACAGCTCTGCAAGAGAACAAGTGAGTAGTAGTTATGCAGTTCAACATGAATAAAAACTTCTCAATCTTGACCATACTTCTGTCTTAAAGGAATCAGAGATACGTGAGATCTACAAGAGGTACCTGCTCCAAGAAATTGAATGCAAAAAAGCAGATTTGCAATACAAAAACCTCAAAATAAGAAAGCTGGAGCTTGAAATAAAGAAAATGGAGAAAGATGTGAGTAGTTGCAAGAAGGTCTCACTGTAATATGCTTATTTTTGCAAGCTAAGTAAATCAAAGTTTCTTCTGTCCACAGGCTCAGCAAGACAATCAATAAACTTCTTTTTCAAAAAAAAGGTGTGTTCTGTGTCAAGAATATATCCTGTGGTAATCAACAAATGCAAACAAAATATTTCATTAACCAAAGTAAGTGTTCGCATACATATCTCTCACAGCTCTACCATCCATGTGGTCTGCAATTAAAATGTTGTCTTCCCAATGCTCCAACTGCACTCTTGGCATCGCTTCTTTCTGCAGTATTGCCACATTGTGCAAAACTGCACAGGCTGCTACAATGTCACAGGCTCTTTCAGGGGTCACTCTGAGATGACGCAAGCAGTTAAATCTGCTCTTTAACTGTCCAAATGCTATTTCAATGCATGCCCTCGTTTTGGAATGTGTGCGATTGAACCTCCTCTCTGCATTTGTTGTGGGGTCTGCATACGGTGTAAGGAGAAAAGGTTGGCAGGGGTAACCCCTGTCCCCAAGCAGTAAGCCAGGAAAAGCACCTACAATTATAAGGAGCAGAGTTAAACACTGAGGCTGAATCTGCACTATTTTGTTTGGTTGGAGTATTCTTACCTTGGGCAAACCTCTGTGCCAGTGAGGAGGCACAAAATATTCTTGAATCGTGCACCGAGCCAGGCCATTTTGCCTCAATGTTGGAAAACAGATATTTCGCAGTGCAAATCATCTAGAACAATGTCAAAAGTGAAAGTTGTTCATACCCATGGACTGACTGATTTTACATGCATATGACTTTACAATTAATCTGTTGCTAGGCATGTACCTGTACATTGATGCTGTGAAATGATTTTCGATTCACATAGTCTGCCTCAGTGGGTCCAGATGGAGCCTTTATCCGTATGTGAGTGCAGTCTATAGCACCAATGACATTTGGGAATCCTGGAGAATTTAATGTAATTTTACCATGAAATAGTTTACCAAGATGAATACAAAACACTTCAGCAAGTGCTCTGGATAAGAGCGTCTGTTAAATAATGTAAATTTAACTCCAAGTTACTGATCAAACCAACACTACTGCTCATGAATACATACCAGCTGTTCTGAAAAAGGCTTCTTTTATGGGAAGGATGCCTCTGTGACCAGGGAATGTGATAAATATATTAAGGAAGCGCTTAAGTGCAAGGCAAACCTTTCGAATTTCACGGCAGACCGTTGCCTTACTAAGACGTTCTGCATCTCCGACACTGTACAGAAATGCGCCGCTGGCAAAGAAGCGCAAAGCGATACAGACCGTTTGGGGTTTGGTAAGAGTAAAGTAAAGAGCTTTACTACGTCTAGTTGTTTTTTTCAATATATGGCCCCAATAATTGACAAAGATATACAATACTGTGTCTTCTGAATCTGTAGCGCTCAAATAAGTAGCCATCCGGAAAGCCCAGTGGATCTGTCCTGTCCTGGAATGACCTTGGAGCTGGACCTCATCAACTGGATTTTCTACAAATGGGCACGCCATTGTCGATAGCCTACAGACTTCACTGTTAGCTGCTCTTTTTATAGCCTACATTTTGGATGATCTGTATCACCTGTATGCAGGTCTTGGTAAGGTAGTTGTCTGTATCCATTTACTTTTTGCACCATTAAGTTAACCGAACATTTACATCATTTATATTGGACAAATATGAACATATGTGATTGCAGAGTGATATGATTTGTATAAACATTTGTATGAATTTGAACACAAAAGAGGAAGTATGGGGATAAAAATATACCTAAAAAGTAACTTCACCTAAAGTACTAAAGTAAAGTTATTATTAATACACAGGGACAAAGAATTGTATTTTTGTGATATAGAGTTTATGCTAATATATCTTTGTGGACCATAACTGCGATTAGACACTGTATTTCATTTTACACTGACCTGAATTTGTTAAGATTAAACCAATACATTGAAATGTGCAGAAACCTCACTGATTAACAATGAATATGTATTCTGAAGATCGAAATATAAATTACTTTGGGAAATATAATTGTACATTTCAATAATGGTGCAATCCTTCCAAAGTAATACTTAAGTACAGTACGCAATTAAATGTATAAAGATATGATATATGGTATTATATGATATTATATAATGTGCTATGATATGCTACATCCACAGCAATTTATTGGATAGAACTGCGGCGGAACCTTGTTCCTCAATTTTGTTTCCCGGCCGACGAGAGTATGACGTCACACGGCTCAGCCAATAGAAGCGGTCCCGCTAAGCTAAGCGCCAACTCTAGCCTGGTACCGAGCAGGTTTGTACAAACGTATATGTTGCTGTGGTAACTGAGCGAGGCTTAAGTCTAGCCTCTTTCGTGGAACCGAATTTGAGCAAAATGAGCCAGGCTTGTCTTAAAAAGCCCGGCTTACTGAGTTAGCTCGCTTCGTGGAATACCCCCTGGTATAGTAGGGTTAGGGTAATAATTGATTATTGTCATGACAACTACTGTGACTTTACTGTTGTTGCAGTTCTGTTTTTTTCCAGTAGATGGCAATAAGAGTTAGCAAATTGCACGAGGCTGTTTTTATTTTCATCATTCTTTCAAATTTGCAGTGAAAGTAATGCGAGTCTGAGTGCAATTAAACTTAATGCCAAACCCAGGCATACAATACGTTTATACATATTTGAATTGAAATTTTCTTTTTCATATTTATAATGTACATTTGAAACAAAATAATCTTTTAACTAAAAATCACAAAGAACTTTGGAAATGGAAGGCACAGAATCAGCTAACAGAATTACTAGATTCATCACAGAATGTGAAGAAAATAAACAAACAAAAAATAAATACATTTAAATAATTAATTAATAATGCACTGTGACACCAACACTGTTCACCCCAGTACTATATATCCTACCACTGTTCACCCCAGTACTATATATCCTACCACTGTTCACCCAGTACTATATATCCTACCACTGTTTACCCAAATTAAACTGACCTCAATAGTTTGAAAAGTGAGGTATGACAGCAGCAAGTCCAGGGGGGTTTAGCTTTGACAAACATATGCAGGTGGTGTATCGCCCTAAAAAGCACAAGCTCACCAGGGGACAGTGATGAGTTAGGGTTAGGTTAATTAACCCAACCAACCCCAACCCCAACGAGAAAGTTTGGCAGTTTCAGCTTAACGGCTGTCAATAAAAGTGACTGAAGGATATTTGAAGAAAGAAGAGGAGGCTTTGGTCAGACAGGGTAGTAGAACTGACTGTTTAAAAACGTCTTTTGTGGTCATTTTGTTTTAAAACTTTCTGTGAAGGACGATTCAAAGATTCAAACTATTTTTCTCAGATGAAGCAGATGTTACACACCTTCGTTTGTGTTAACAAACTTCATATTAACCAAAACTTTCATCAACAATTAAAATGCTGAAATACAGACAAAGGCTGAGACTTCATGTTTCCTCAATGTGTTATAGGGTTAAGGACTTCAGGCTTGGGGTTGAATTACAACCCCACAAACTACTTTAAACATTTTAAGCAGTTAATGAGATTTGTTTCAAATTTTCTTTTGACTTTGAATGTTTAATGTGTACAATTATTTTGCTGTATAATTAATAAAAGACTCCTGACTGCTGTGCAAAACTAATTAACACAGGGACTCTGACGTACAACCTCAATTTAAGAAACTGCTTTTATTGCAAATCTTTCCGATCCACATCTTGTTGTGCATACCCAATAATACATGCAAAGCAAAATATATATAATATACGATATATCTCCTTTAAATTACTTTACAAGTGCCCACACAGGGGAGAACACACCCCTTTCTATGGACATTTCTGGCACTTTTAAGCTCCTTCACACACTGGTACAGGGTTGGGGTTAGGGTTAGCGTTAACATACACGCAGAAACAGGAATATCTTTGGACTCAATCACACCCACTTCCGCATGAGACAAATCCCAGATGTCTCCCCATGTAGATAAACTGCTTCAGATAGTGTTTACAAATGACATACTAAAGTAATAATGCACACTAATGTGTGCCCATTACGGTTTGCACACGCTTGGGAGTTTTGAAAGGTCTTTGAAAGGTTCCATGTACAAGTGAGACTACACATCTAGATGGCAGTACTGCTTGTCAACTTTATCTCTAGTCAACATTTAAGTGTAGTCACATAACTTTACAAAAATCTACTCCATAACAGCACCAGTCAAACTATTTCAGTCTGAGGTTTCTGGTACATAAAGCCCTGTGCATGGATTGCCAGATGGACGTGTTCTTCAAGCAGACATGTAAAGACTGTTGAGTTCTACTCTGTTCAGCTGCTCTTTAAAGTCATATAAACAAGTACAGAAGCGATAAAACTCCAGTCACTGATGTTACTGCACAAACCCAAGAGACTGTAGCAAAGTCAGATGAACATCCCACTTCTGTAGGAATCAGAAATGAAAGGCACGCAAGCCATCAAGCCGGGGCACTCGGACAATAAGATACTAGCATAAAAAATACATTCTGATAGAGGACAAATTGGTTAAAGGAAAATACATTTAATGAAGAGCAATGTATGAATTTAATAAAATTTAAAAGTAGCTACTAAGTGGCTTTAGGGAAAAAAATGACTGAAGAAAAATGTATACAAAGAAAAAAAAATTATATATATATATATATATATATATATATATACACACACTTAATCATGTAAAACATGGAACTCTACAGGACTGGTTATTTCCTTAGCTGGCTAATCTGAATGTCGTCAGTTTGAAGATGTCTGACAGACATAAAATGGCTACGCTTCTTATTCATTTCCACACGGTTAGTAATGCAATACAGTGGGACCCATCACAACCAGGAATGAATTACAATGGGACGCTACAAATCAAAGAATCAGGATCTCAGTGTTGTACAATTCTGGACAACAGCAAAGTCTGTTAAGAAGCTTAACTGAGGTAGACAAAAACAAAAAACAAATCAATTAAAAAAATTCTAATCATGAAACTCCATCCATTTAACATCCTCCCATCCCAACATCCTCCCACAATAATGGTCCCTTTCCCACATGATTATGCAGCACCATGACCCTGGGTCACTCCTCCGCTCACAGGCGCAGAGTCTCAAAGTCACACACAACACAAAGTACACAAACTTATCAGGAATGTTGCCAAGAAGAGGTGCCATCAAACGCCCTGACACTGTTTGCTAAAAGAACTACATAAAGAAACGTCTGTTTGTAAAAACCCAAAGACCCTTTTGTCATCCACATATGAACTCAGTGACCTGCAGAGTGCACCTAACTACTTTTGACATGTCGTTCTCAGCTGGAGTTAATGACAGGATCTAATCTCCCACTCGTCACAGGAAACAAGAGTGAAAATCAGCACATGCTTCCTGCCACAGCTCAACATCTGCAGCTCAGAAAAGCTTCACCCACAATAATGAAGCAAATCTACGAGTGACATGGAGATCAAAAGTAAAGATCTCAGCATAAGCCAGCCAGGCATAGTGCACTGAAGTCTGAAGGGGAGGAGATTAATGAAGAGGCGACTGATAAGATATGGTCCAGCACGATTGGTCATTTCTTCCTTAATGCATCACATTACACCAATCAGATTCTCTGCACTAAATCCTATGTATAATTCTATGAATTCATGAGTCACTGCAGAGCTCATGATGACTGGCTTTACAAGGTCAGGGGATGGAGAACCAGTCAGGTCAGGGTTCTCCTCATGGGCAGCTCTCACTCTTAGAAAGCACAGAGGAGACCACCAACACTACTGCATGTTGTGTTAAAAAACGGAATGATACATTACCTCATTACTACAAGCAGCAAAAATTAAGGCAGATTTAAGCAAGGCCTAGAAGCGACGCTTCAGTTGTACACAGGAAAAAGGTGTAACTGAACAATATACTGTAAGATGATCTGACAACTTCCAATAGAGGTCATTCATGTTCTATACATTATTTTACGATATATACACCAACACATTAGAAATACTCTCTTCACAATCCTCAGCCAAGTCATTTACCTTCCCAAAACAAATACTGGACCAAGAACAGACAAATAACTTTACAGATAACATACAAATAAGATCTGTACAGCAAAGCAGAAACAACATGGGGCATGAGAAACAAATCATGCCAGTAGCAGAATGTTATCAGCATTGTAGAGAGATGATTATCCTATTAACCCCCCCTAGTGGCACGGAGGGCTCAGCACTCTATCTGGGACTGCAGCTGCCTGCGCAGAGTGAGTGTGCGGCGGTGCAGCTGCTGCATCTGCTGCATGCGGTCGCGCTGCCTGGCCAGGTTCTGGGGCATGGGGTAGCGCTGGCAGCCATACAGGAAGCGGTAGGGGATGCGGACGTGGCAGGCAGTGGCGCGGCAGCGGGGCTGGGGCATGGGCGGCAGCAGCAGCCAGCGCTTACGCTCCGCGCAGTAGCGATACGCCTCCTTGCGGTACTGCTTGTCCACATCATCACTGTTCTTCCAGCCACCGATGACGAACACGTCGTCCCCCAAGTAACAGATGGCGGCACCCTCGATGCTGGTGACTTCGGGAGGGAGGCTCTCAAGGATGTCGTCTGTGATCCTGCCGCTGATCTTCTGGCGAGCCACATCGTCTCGGATGCTGGTGTAGCTCCGTGGGCAGCAAGAGGCGGTATGGTAGAAGTTAGTGGGGGCCACAGCCATCTGGAACAGGCAGTAGTTATCGATGAGCGGGAGGGAATCCACTTCCTGCCATTGGCGACTGTCCGTGTCATAGCGCGTGGTGACCGTTTTGAGACCGTCGTCATTGTCCGTGTCAACGGGTGTCCGCGCTGTAACATAAACAAATCGGTCCTCCACGCTGACGGCCTTCACGTCTCTCAGAATTTTGGGCGCAGATTCCAGGTTGTGCCACTTGTCCTGTTCAGGGTCATACACACTCACATCCTTGAAGCCAGGGCTGAAGTTACCATGGCCACCAATGCTGTAGAGAATGTTCTTGATGCAGGTGAGCCCGAAGGAATGCTTGCGTGTGGTCAGGTTGCTTACCTGCTCCCAGGTGTTGCGGTTCGGATTGTACCTCTCCACCGTCTTGGCAAAACCGGGCTCCATGGACCCAGCCACATATACGTGTGACTCTGTTGCCGCAATAGCATGACCATCCAGGTGGTTGTGAATATGCGGGAGATTGACCCAGCGGTCTTCATACACAAAATACCCTACGCACTCGCTCAAGTAATCCCCACCTTCAGACACGCCTCCTACCACCATGATAACGTCCATGTTCTGGCCAAACCGTGGTTGGAAGGCAGCCATGTGCGATGCCCAGAATTCAGCATCGGCTAACTTGAGGTTCTCGAAGCGAATGGCATGGCCCTCCACAGCGTCAGACAGCAGCTGCACACAGGCTGGAGTTTGTGCCACTAGAGGTTCATTCTTCACCACCCTCGTTAGGTAGGTGGGTTTGATCTGTGGTAGGCGGAGGAGACGGAATAGCTCCTCGAAGTATTTCTCACGTTCCTCACCGTTCTTACGCACCCACTTCACCACAGCGTCGAAGAGCACCTCCTCCGAGTCCACGGTTATCTCTGCATCAGACAGCCAGTCACGGACCAGGTGGAAGGGAAGAGTGTAGAATTCTTCATCCTGGATGACCTTGTGGAAGTTGCGGCGGATCATGTCGGCAGCACGCAGGGCGAGCTGGTCCAGGGTGTACATGTGGGCCAGGCTGTGCACAGCCACACAGTTGGTCAGGCTCAACTTCCTCTTCAGGAACTCACCACAGAAATCCTTCAGCTGCACCAGGAGGAACCTGACAACACACAGACAATAAGCATGTACACCTGAACATGAGGTTTAACAAACCAACTACAATTAACACTCCAGAAAGTACATAAATGTTTTAATGTTTTGATTTATTTAATCTGTAAAGCACTTGGAGTTGCATGTATGCATGAAAGGTGCTATACAAATAAAGATTATTATTATTATTATTATTATTATTATTATAAAGAACATAAAAAGACTAAACTAAATGACAAGAGCGTAATGGTATTGTGTCAAACTAGAGATCGACCCGTCACTCTGAAACCACCATTCCAGAATATTATATGCATAAAAGTATAAAATATAATCGGGTTCCAACATATACTATAAGCTAAGCTGTTACTAATTAAAGGACTTTATTACTAGTGTCATTTTTCATACTGGTCAACAAAAAAAAATCACCATTTCCTCCTGTTAAGCCATAAGAGGATGTGGTGATCCACTGGCAAAATTAAAAAAGAATGACCTTTATTCACAGCACCACCGATGTCTTTGAAATAGCAGCACTGCGTACTGATACAACATTTTTATCAAGCCATATGCTTCCATTTTTAACACTAGCTTTCCCCAACTTTGGTTAAACTGTGTATTTCTACTCTGGAACAAAACATTTCCTCTGTGCAAGGGCGGACCGTGGGACATGCTCAACATTATTCTCTGAATGGCCACATATGTAAACAGTGTTTTGAGTTCAAGGGGTTAACCCAAAAGTTTCTCGTGTTCATTCTACCTGCTTTTCTCTTACCTAGGCAGGTGCTTTACCTTAGTACAGGTTATCTGTCACAGGTAGAACACTTTAGGCATCTGGAGTAGCTCTGACTAAAACGTAGGTTTCTGTCTTACAGTGGTAGCCTTCAATTAACGTAAAATCGCATGTTTATGATGGTACGCGCATGCGCAGGCTCTTAGGGTAAGGGTGAGGCAATATTTTTGAAAGACGGCCCTTCCGGGTTTGTCATAACATGTAGAACAGTTGCTCCTCCGGATTACAGTTCCTCTGCTTTTCTGTGTTCGCTTGGCCTAGCTGTGCCAGTCTGTGTGTATTATTTACAGTCCGCTCAACGTTCATCCAAGCACTGCGCGCACTAATCTATGCATACTGAGATGACAGCCCGATATTCTCCCCTTGGTCCTGCATTCTAACTGCTGTACGTTTACGTTTATTATAATTTCAAAACGGCACGCTATATGAATAATTTATATTTTAGTAATTTTGTTCACACATCGATAAAATCCAGGACAGAGAGAAAGTAACTACTTTAACGGCTGCGACCTAAAAGCCCTCGCATGCAGGATGCACGACCTGCTAGACTGGCTAGAGGAGAACCTACCTGTCCGCAAGCTCCAGTACGTCGTGAACATTGGCGGTGCTGACTCGTATTTCTCCGGTGTACATAAACTGGATGACGCTCTCCACCGTCTCCTGGTCGGGACCGGCCTCGCTGCTCCACTCCTTCATCTCGACCCGTCGCGACACAGACTCGGAGAACTGGCCCCCGAGGAGCGGGGTGAAGTAGTCCGTAGCTGCGGCGAGCACCGAGCGGTGCGCGCTGAACTCAAAACTGTTTCTCGTGTCCGCCGTGGCGCCTCCGCTGCTGAAGGCCAAAGTCACGTCGCAGAAAAGCCCGAGTTTCCTCTGCTCATTCTGCCTCCGTGAAAGCTCCGAGCAGTGGGTCGCAGAGGCGAATTCCTCGGCCTCCTCCGAATCTCCATCTCCAGCTAAAGCTCCGGCTGTGCTGGAACCAGCGCCGCTTCGGTTCGTGTCCTCTGGGTTCGGAGCTGCTGCTGCTGCCATGTGGCCGTCAGCGTTTCTGATCCGTAAAAAACGCAACAAACT
The DNA here is from genome assembly GCA_020368025.1 of Brachyhypopomus occidentalis. Lineage (NCBI taxonomy): Eukaryota > Metazoa > Chordata > Actinopteri > Gymnotiformes > Hypopomidae > Brachyhypopomus > Brachyhypopomus occidentalis. The sequence continues at coordinate 1,718,667 of JAGXOD010001360.1, read as the reverse complement.
GGTTCGGTAGAGAAGACTTAGACACACGCACACGAACATAAACACCGGGGAACACGGACATGCGTAGACTAGGTAACGCTGCAATGGCCGCCGCACAGCGAACCTGCCCGCATCCTCTTGCGTAACAGCGAATTAGATCCTCTTTAAAAAATACACCTCATTAACAAAACCCCACAATAAGGAGTGGAACATGATGTCAAACCACTGTAATATATACATATATATTTGCTTAAAACATTCAATCCAGCATGATGTATGATTCTCCCAAAAGTCAAACAATGATGTATTAACCTCGACTGACATTTAGGGCACAAATGACAGAAGTTAACGCCACTTTAAAAAGAAGATCGCAACAGTCCATTCAGTCTATACATTTGGTATTTAAGAGGACTGGGCGTTGTCAGCTAAGGTGTTTACTAGTAACATGAAGCAGAAATCAGAGCAAGCACATTTATAACAGCCTACTGTTGTGTATTTGGGTTGAGTTTCACCTCTCTGCGTCCCCAACCCTATCCATTTTCAGCAGATGTTAATGTTTTCCTCTTGCATGGATTCATCACGTAGCTCATACAATTTTTTAAAATGTAGCTTTAAACGGTTTACAACCATCTACACACGTGCTTGTTCTTATGTTACTGGTTGAGTCTCTGCTCATTCATCTGATTCTAAAAAGTACAACAAAAACGGTTTCGCCTAATTTTGCTCCTACGACAGGACTGCCAAGTGTAGCGGAGGCTACTCACACTCAGAGGTGGACATTCCAGGTTCAGGAAGTAAAACTCCTTCCCAGGATTTTATTGAAGCTTGCTGGATTTTCTAAGTAGTGCCTGGTAAAATTAGTGGAATCAACACAATCCAGGAAGCCTGAGCAAAATCTTGGTGAGTACTTTTACTTTCTGAACCTGGAATGTCCACCTCTGCCTCACTGACATTATATCATATTTCAAAAGTCGACTAAAAGTGAAACGTTTGACTGTCTTAACCCAAACAATTTGAAAGTTTCTACAGAACACAGTAAAGTATTAATTTCGGCAGTGCAACCTTTATAACCGACGAGATGAAACTTTAAACAAACGAAGTATGTGCTGGGCTTCCTGAAACCCCCAACCCTAACCCGCAATGACAAATCTCAACTGGAATCTTATCAAAGTAGAGACAAAACACCTAACCTGGCTTAATGTCCTAAAATAAAGACACAGGAACACCAAACCTCTCTCACTAATTCCTGCTCATAATTACTCTTTACTGCAGAAATGACGAAGCTGTGAAATATAGGGGAAAGTAATCATTTTTAATTATTTTTTCAACCCATTTAAACTATTATGAGGTAAAAACGTAATGTGACCTAACCCCATAGTCATTGCAGAGTTCACGGGCTTTCCCAGGACCAGGGGGTAATCGTTTTTACGTTAATTATTTTCTACTCAGCTAAACGTATTATGAGGGAAAGGCATAGCTTAATGTACTAAATCAGACATCATAATGACTCTCTGTTGGTGGTTTTGTCATCGAAAGGTTGTGTGATGTTGAGAGAAACGTTAAGTTGATGAATAATGATGACAAATTTTGTCTGCTCTCCTGACCATGTACTCAAATATCTAAGCGTTGCAGTTGTGTTAGGACCAATCTCACGTACATATAAAACCCGTTGCTGACTATGCCATTTTAGTACGGCTTTTAAGAAGACGAATTTTTAATGTTGTTGACAATTATGTTTTTATTGTTGTTTAAAATAGATGTGCAACTGAATGTTTAATTTAGGCTGTGTTCATGAGTGTTAATGAAAAATAATCATCGAGTTAAACCTAACCCATGGTCCTGGTAGAGCCCATGAACTCTGCAGTTACTATGGGGTTAGGTCATTGTTTTACTGCATGAAGCCTCCTTACATTTATTCCTCATCACACAATGTTCAAAAAAAGATAAAGGGCACACTTAAACAACACAGTGTAACTCCAAGTCAACCACACTTCTGTGAAACCAACCTGTTCAGTTAGGAAGCAACACTGATTGAATCAGTTTCACCTGCTGTTGTGCAAATGGAACAGACAACAGGTAGAAATGAGAGGCAATTAGCAAGACACCCCCTATAAAGGAGGTTCTGCAGGTGGTGACCACAGACCTTTTCTCTGTTTCATCCTTTCTGGCTGATGTTTTGGTCACTTTGGCAATTTGTCAGCTCTCTCATCACAGAGGTAGCATGAGGTGGTGTCTACAACACACAGAAGTTGCTCAGGTAGTGCAGCTCATCCAGGATGGCACATCAATGTGAAATGTGGCAAGAAGGCTTGCTGTGTCTGTCAGCACAGTGTCCAGAACATGGAGCAGATACCAGGAGACAGGTCAGTACACCAGGAGACATGGAGGGGGCAACAACCCAGCAGCACCTTTGTGCAAGAAGGAACAGGAGGAGCAGTGCCAGATCCCTGCAAAATGACCTCCAGCAGGCCACTAATATCCATGTTTCTGGTCAAACTGTCAGAAACAGACTCCATGAGGGTGATATGAGGGCCTGACGTCATATCATGCCAAGTGCAGCACTGTTTTGCATTTGCCAGAGAACAGAAAGATTGTCAGATTCACCATTGGCGCCCTGTGCTTTTCACAGATGAGAGCAGGTTCACACTGAGCACATGTGACCGAGGTGACAGTCTGGAGACGCCGTGGAGAACCTTCTGTTGCCTGCAACATCCTCAAGCATGACCGGGTTGGCATTGGGTCAGTAATGGTGTGGGCAGGCATTTCTTTGGAGAGCCGCACAAACTTCCATGTGCTAGCCAGAGGTACCCTGACTGCCGTTAGGTACCAGGATGAAATCCTCAGACCCATTGTGAGACCATATGGTGTTGCAGTGGGCCCTGGGTTCCTTCTGATGCATGACAATACGGCCTCAATTGGCTGAAGTGTCAGCAGTTCCTGCATGATGAAGGCATTGATGCTATGGACTGGCCTGCCCATTCCCCAGACCTGAATCCAATCGAGCACATCTGGGACATCATGTCTTGTTCCATCCACCAACACCACAGACTGTCCAGGAGTTGCCCGACTCTTTAATCCAGGTCTTGGAGGAGATTCCCCAGGAGAACGTTCGCCGCCTCATCAGGAGCATGCCCAGGCGTTGTAGGGAGGTCATACAGGCACGTGGAGGCAACACACTACTGAGCCTCATTTTAACTTGTCTTGACGAAATTCCACTGAAGTTGGATCAGCCGGTCATTTGATTTTTGAGTATGATTCCAAATCCAGACATCTGTAATTTTGATTTACACTGATCATTTATTTCTCAACATATTCCACTATGTAAAAGATTTTCAACTGGAATATTTTATTGATTGAGATCTAGGATGTTATTTTAGTGTTCCCTTTATTTTTTGAGCAGTGTAGTTTAAATGGGTTGAATAAAACTTAATTACTTTGACTTTCTTTTTGGATGACAGGTTTGTCATTTTAGTGGTTGAGTCATTATGAGTAGGAATAAGTGAGAGGTTGGATGTTCGTCGTTCTTTTAGTACATTACGCCAGGTTAAGCTTTAACCATTGTGTGTGTGGGTATTTAGTGTGTAACAGGTAGGATAAATTTGGTTTCAACCAAACTTAAATTTAGCCATTCTTACTACCAAATACAGCTGCGACAACAGCAGGGATGTTTAGGTGTTAGCAGACACGTTTCCATTTCTTTATTCAGATTTGACAAGGCAGTGTTTACTGGCATAAAACAGGTTTTGAAGAGTGAATATGTCTCACCGTAGATGAATGATCCTTGAGTGTTCATGAGGATGTGCAGGGCAGCCTCATCACACCTTTCACAGCAGTGGAAGAGAGGATGATGGGATAGCGATGATCCTGCAGCAATGTTGTAAACGCTCTGCAGCTCCGCTGAGGGTTTGTCAGCCCAACTCACCAGTGAAGGTCAAGCAGGTCTATGAATCTGGTTAAACATCACAAGCTCCTTTGGCAGCACTGAGCTAATGGATCACTAGTCTCATCTTTGAAAGCAAATAGTTAACACCAAAATAAATGAGATCTGATCATATAAATACTACAGATCCTGTCCCTACAGATCCTGTCCATTGCAGTTCAGCTCACCAACCAATCAGTAGCAGAAATGCTGGTTTCCTACTACACAAAACCCATTAGCTGTTTAGCTCCATTACCCACATACATTGTGGACCTCACCAGCTTCCTGATCCAGATATGTGCACACAGGAGAAGTGATTTTGGGCAAGACATGGAGGAGACTCCATGGAGAGTAGATGAGACCTGGAGGAGACTCCAGAGAGGGTATATGAGACCTGGAGGTCTCTGTAGAATCTCAGTCTATAGATACATTGTCTTTACATGTGAGAGATGGTCAGACTTTATTTTCGGTCTTTAGTGTAATAGCGTAAAGCACTAGGAAATGTAAACTCATCAGGGCCAGCGCAGAAGAGCTTTATTACTCCACAATATTACAGCTTAGATTAAAAATCAAAACAATTTACTTCATTTGACATTTAAATAACTATATGGAGTTAGTTAAACAAACACAGCCTGGAGAAGCCAGTCTCCCCAACATGAGAGAGACATAACTGAAGGTTCCTGCTGTGAAGAGGAAGAGAAGCACAGTGGTTTGAGTGATGAACGCAGTCACACGTGAACGTGGGAACACCTCTCAGGTAAGAACATGGTCCTGTTTGCATTTAGACCAACAGATGTGTAAATGTGCCACCGTAAAGCCAACCGTAAAAGTGCAGTACTGAATGCCCTAATGTTCCTCACCCGGCTTGATGTGAAGTATGTGAACACTTAATTCAGACGACTGGGCTATCCCTAACCCTTGATGTGGAGTATGTGAACACTTAATTCAGACGACTGGGCTATCCCTAACCCTTGATGTGGAGTATGTGAACACTTAATTCAGACGACTGGGCTATCCCTAACCCTACATCATTCTGTAGCTTCTGTTGCAAACCAGAGTCACAAAACCATTTGACCCTCAACTCCCATCACAGTGATACAACAGAAGATAGATGTGCTATGAGAGCAGACACAGCACACGGTCAAAGAGAAGCATGTTCTAGTTCAGAACCTAACCAGCACAGTAGAGCCTACTTAAGGATTATATATTTGAAGCATTATTCTGAGTTAAAGGATAATCAAGATCTTTATCGTTAAGACATAGCTCATGGTTCACCACATCACAAACCTCACTATAGCCAGTTTTATTCAATGAAACAGTTGCATCGTAGTGTTAGATAAATGATCAGAAACATTAGTTACATGAAACTGCAGGTAATCCACTCTACCATAATCCTGTTGATAAACGTTGCAGCAGCCCTACACCAAATTGGGATTTAAACTCTTCTCTTCCTTTCTGAATTAAAAGCAATGAGGTGGTTGTATTTGTGTACTAAATGAAGACAAAGGAGAGTGATTTCCAAGATTTGAAAATTAAATGAGTTCTGGATCTGCACCCTGTACTACTAACGGTGTAAACAGCTATTTCTTCATTTCCGTCCTTGATCCAACCCTAGCACTGTGTGTGGGTTTCACTATGGAATAATATGACCCAGGTGTAGCAACGATTCTCTAGAACAGACCAGATTTGTCATTTGTGTAGAAGACAAAAACACTGGAGAAAAAAAACAAGAGACTGAAAAGAAACAAAGAAGGAGAGAGAGAAATAAGGAGAGAGAGAGAAAGCCTGAAGGAGGCTGGTCTGTGCAAACATGTTTGTTTCTATGGTTACAAGATCACATGGACATGTGCTCCGGCAGCACATAGGAGATGTCGTCCCAGGGGTGGCGGTACAGACCTTGTTTCAGCCGTTTCTGGTCCAGATAGTGACCTGAACCACAGCACACATGAACAAGTTAATGAACACTAGAGCTACACTGAAAGAAGGACGAGGGGGAATCAAAGGTGAGTTCTGAGAAATGAGATGATTTACCAATGAAGCCCATACTGCGTCCTAGCACGAAGATCCCATTCAGAGCTCCGATTTCCACAAACTCGTCTGCCTCATCTCTGCAACCACACAGATAACTCGTTAAGCAGCCACACACAAAGCTTTGTTATGAGCAACATTCAGATTAAGGCAGTGTTACTGGTCTTATGTGCAGGGCCTTTACCGTGTGAAACCACCACATGTTCTTAGCAAGTCCACAAATGCTACTCCAATAAAACCATCCACATTTAGGATCAGGTTGGGCTTCTGTACAAGACAGAGACAAAGAGAAGAGCAGTAAAAAGACGTCCTGGAGAGAGAGAGGGAGGGAGGGAGCCCTGCTGCTCCTCACAGACGGATTCTGCAAACTAAAACTTTTCTAATATTTATTGTAAAAAGGTGATAGTTTGTAATAGTAATGTATTCACACACACATATTTACACATACACACACAAACACGCATTCATCTGCATGAACACATGTAATTACACACTCATGTTATATTCACACACAATACATTCATACGTACATACACACACACCTTGGAAGTGGTGATTTTCTCCACATCAAGGGCGTAGTCCAAAAGCTGCGTAGCAGGGAAATGCTGTTTCACAAAGTCCTTCAGGATCTGCACCCTCATATCAGGGTTATTGATCTGAACAGAGATTATCAGATTAGCTGTGCACAGAGGGACAACACTAAAGACTATTGCAGTATGTTGTGTACTCACTGATTTGACCCTGTGTCCGATGCCCATGATGAGTTTGCCGTCTTTCTTCATCTTGTTGACAAACTCCATGGGCAACATGCCGCTGTCAAAGGCCTTACTGAACTGTTTAGCAGCAGCGTCCAGAGCTCCACCAAACCGCTCTCCCTGTCTCACACACACACACACACACACCTTAGCGTATTGTTGCTCATGCACACACATTCAGTTGGGAGTAGGTAAGTAACCAATAAAAGCAAAACTGCGGTCCCAGGGTAGGAGGAGCCTTACGATAGTGAGCAGTCCAGATGTGAGGCTGGAGATCAGGTCTTTGCCCGCACGTGCACACACGATGGTGTTGTGTGCACCAGACACAGCTGGGCCATGATCCGCAGTCACCATCAGACACATCTCAATGAACTGGCACGCATAGCGAGGAAGTCTGTCTCACACACACACACACACACACACACACACACACAAATGAACTGGCACGCATAGCGAGGAAGTCTGTCTCACACACACACACAAATGAACTGGCACGCATAGCGAGGAAGTCTGTCTCACACACACACAAATGAACTGGCACGCATAGCGAGGAAGTCTGTCTCACACACACAGTAGTATAGGACACGCCCACACAGACATTATGAAGTACTCCTGCACTCAACAAGACCACATGGACTCTCAGTGACTGACATATAACACGCCTCTAGCTAATACTACCAACACTACTACTAATACTGACTACTCACATTGTTCACACTGCACCCCTCACTTCCCCTCCAGGATGTGTGATACCCTCAGCTGTAGGTGGTGCCATTTCTCTCATTTTCCCTGACAGCAATGAGCCAACAAGCACTCAGTGTCCTTCTGTACATCAGACCCTAAGTTCCCTAAGCCTAGACTAAAACCCAACCAACCCAAGACTAAAGCCCAACCAATGTTTAATGTTTAAAATGTTCTGATGAAGAAGATCATATGAGCATGAGAAAAAATTCAATACAATCTCTACAATAATAATTCTTCCAAAGTGATTGGAGTAAACTCATTCGAAATATCTATATACCGCCTAATAGAGGAAATCTCCGTACACAGAGGAGTAAGTGGAATATTAGCTCTGATAACTAATCATATTAATAAAAAAGTGATTGATCTAGAAGTACCAAACTCAATCACAGTCTCCCATGGTCCATACGTACGATACACTACATTATCAGACAGACGCTTCTACACAGACGGGTAAAGAGCCCAACCTTCTCTGGAACCACAGCAGGCCAAGCACACCACCCAGACCCATCTCCTCTTTGAAGACCTCTGTGATGGGCATGCCAGCGTAGATGAGCTCCTGGCCCCTCTCATCACAGATACTGGTCATGAAGGAGGCAGGCTTACGGATCAGACCCAGCTCCTACATACACGCACACCAGAGACAATGAGAGGGAGGGAGGGAGAGAGAGAGGGAGAGAGAGAGAGAGCGCAACATGTTAAAATAGTACGGTCAAGAGAGACAGTAACTACTCACTACCCCCCCCCCCCATTTGACCCCTCAACCATCAAAAGCAAAGTGAGTCAGGCTAACCAGGTCTCCCCTCCCCTCCCCTCCCCTCTGCAGTATTTCAGTGAAAATGAGGAGAAGCGCTACCCTGGCCCAGGAGTAGTCCATCGGTACTGTAGGTGGGGGAACCTCCTGAGCTGGAATAATATCCCCCCTGGCTACTAGATCATCATACACCGTCCTGACCAGACACAGTTAAACACAAATCAGTCAGATCATCAGACACCATCCTGACCAGACACAGTTGCACCCACATATATACCCACAGTCACACACACAGACCCACACCCAATCCACACCGTTTGCTGGTTGCTGAGTCACGTTTGTATAGTAGGTGCTGACCTGATAATGTCACCCAGTTCGTCGAAGCTGTTGGGCACGAACACACCTGCCTCCCGCAGCGCCAGGTTCTTCGCCAGCGCCGTCTCTGATGCCTGGTGTGCACACGCACCCGCGTGGCCAAACTGCACCTACAGTCACACACATGCAGACACGCACACACCTGTTTGCTGATGTACAGGGTGTGTGTGTAAGTGTGTGTGAGTGAGTGAGTGAGGGGCCTTAAAGCCATGCTGTGCTGTAATCAGCCAAATCACCTCGGAGGAGAAGAGTGTTGCACAGGTGCCGATGCACCAGCAGACCACAGGTTTGGTGATCCTGCCCTCCTGCACACCGCGGCAGATCTTATACTCCTCTGTACCACCGATCTACACACACACACAGAGTTACTTTCGCTCTCCACCCCTCTAAAACACTCTTCCATGTGATCCTGTCATGTCATTTTTCTGCTTGTCCAATTAGGCTTCAATATAATCCGAACTACAGAAGTTACACCAGAGGACTGTGGACTCTTCCAAGTGCCATTCTGGAGTGCCTTGTAAATACAGTCATGGTTACAGCATGACAGCAGGCAGGAGTCTCACCTCACCAAGCACCACAATCATCTGGACACCTGGAGTGTCCTGGTAGCGCAGAACATGGTCCATGAACGTGGAGCCTGGATACCTGTGAGGAGCAGAGAGTCAGACCAGTACACACACACACACACACACACACACACACCAATACCAGTGACCCTTCAGCTTCTGTAAGTATTTTCTAGTTTTTCTTTCTTAAGAAAAGGGAAATTTGTGGGGGTCAGGGTGTGTGGGCAGCAGTGTGGAAGCATCGTCTCACCTGTCTCCGCCGATGGCCACGCCCTCATACACTCCGTCCGTGGTGCGGGAGATGATGTTGTTGAGTTCGTTGGACATGCCTCCAGAGCGGGACACGTAGGCCACACTGCCCGGCCGGTACAACTTTGACGCCAGGATATTATCCAGCATCCCGCCTGTGTTTCCGATCTTAAAACATCCAGGCTTTATACCACCAACCTACACACACACACACACAAAATATAAAAGAAAAAATACAGACAGACTCTTGACTGAACAGACTCTTGCACAAACACAACCCAACCACACACACTATCCAAGCTACAGCCACACACACACACACACTGGTTAGAATGGTGGTTACTTACAGTTGCTGGTCCGATGATGGTGACTCCCTTCTCGTCTGCAGTCTTGATGAGCTTGCGTGTCAGTGCTTCAGGGATGCCCTCAGCTATGATTGCTATAGTGTGGATCTGACAGCAGAGCACAGTGTGTGTGTTTTTCATTGAGTGTAACGGGAATTAACAGTGACTGGTGCAGATAGATCAGAGGACACTTCTACAGCTCAGGTGAGTATCAGAGTACCTGTGGGTACTGCATGGTTTCCATGGTGCTGTCGTAGGCGGAGCGGAGGGATGCGAAGCTGATGAGAACGTCCACCTCAGGGTGCTTCTTCATCGCATCTGCCATGTTTTTATAGACCGGCAACAAGATCTCCTTGTGACCCCAATAAAACTTCTGCTTGTGGTCACCACTGATACACACAAGAACAGTTACAGAAATGATTCATTGTTCTAGAAAAGGAGGTGAAGCTGAAGCAGCTCTTGGCCCGGCGGGACTCACGTGAAGGGGTAGACCATGGCCGTCACAGACGGCTCCTCCCTAGAGCACACGTAGTCAAAGTCCAACATGCCCTGCACTGCCCTGGTCTGCATCCCCCAAATGATGGCCTTAGTGTGCCTGCTGAACAGAGTGGTGGCTTTCACTGGAGAGGGAGGGAGAGAGAGGGAGACAGAGACTTTTATTGACAGCTCCAACACAGTTTGAAAATGATCAGGTTAGTTCCATCAGGTTAATACAGATTCATAAGGCGCCGTTATAGATCATGACATATTGTGATAGATCAGTGAGCTGCTTCCTCCACAACACAGGCATGCAGGAAGAATCATGGCTGTTTATGGATGTGTACACACACGTACACACACATACCCACATCCCGACACATACCCACATCCAGACACATACCCACATCCAGACACGCACATCTGGACCCACAAACTTTTAAAAACAGATTATTCACCAAGCCCACACACAAAGAAGTCCTTTTCAGAAACCTTGGAGAAACTCAGGGAAGCAGGTGTTGGGTGCCATGGTGACTGACTCGGCCAGTAAGAAGTCTAGACACAGCAGTTCTGCTCTTTTGTTGTGAGTAGCACTCTGACTTATGAGCCTCACATCTGCACCAACTGTTCAATCAGAACCACACTGATGATGCTGGCATCCGGATTTCTAGGGCGGTGACAACCAACCAACACAAAGGGTTGTGTTTCAGAATCCTGACTGAAGGGTTGTGTGTGTTTAGGGTTACGCATAAACTTATGTTGTTGTTCAGTGTTGCTTTTTGCAGTTCTACGATGCATCAACCTGCACAAGCGTTACATTCTAAATTATTCACACCTGTTTGAAAACCAAACCAAACCTTTTGGAGAGAACAAAATTTCAACCAGTGTTAGTGAGTAGTTAGGGTTTAGGTCAGGATTAGGGTCAGGATCAGGGATAAAACAGAGAGAGAGAGAGAGAGAGAGAGAGGAGAGGGAAAGAGAGAGAGTGAGAGAGAGTGAGGGGGAGAAGGAGAGGGAACCAAGCTGAACACACTTATGACAGTGAACAAAGGACTGAGTGTCCAACCAACTTTGTCCAGTGGGTTTGACTTCCCTGCAGGACGTTAAAACCCAGAATCTGTTGGGATATCAGTCTAGATTCAATTAGTGGGTGGGGCTAAACAATGCCAATCAAATCAGTTACCATGGCCACACCAAGATGACACACCAAACAAAAAACACTCAAAAAAGGAGACCAAACTGGAGAGCAAGGAGAGAGAGAGAGGGGGGGGGCAGGAGAGAGAGAGAGTGTGAGGGATGGAGGAACACCAGCTCTCTCCTACCTGGGCTCCTGTCTGCTGGGCTCTGAGGTTCTGCTCACATCACAAAGGCCACAAAACACAAACCAATTAAACAGAAAAACAAGAACTCCGACAAACATGTCACACACAGTATACACACCACTCACCCGCAAGGTACACAGATCACCCTGAAGAGCCTCACAGACCTCTAAACACACAGTGTATGATGCTCACAGTCAAAGGCTTCACTTCCCTCCAGCATTTCCAAGTTCTCAGATCACAGCCTGTCCACATTTCCCTTTTTTAACGGTTTAATGCCAGGAGCTGGTCTATAAGGAGCTGGCCTATATGGCTGCAGTAATGGTTCGGCTTTGCAGTAGGGGTGTATTAGGGTTAGGGTCTGTATCATGCCTTCCTCACACATCCTATCCTATGTGCTCCCGACACCTCCCTCTCCCTCACACACACACACACACACACACACAGACACACACACACACACACAACACCATCTAGACCACTGGGAACCTCTGAGTGCACCAACTCAACACCATAACACTGCATTCTCCCCTGTGCACTACACAGGCAGGGCTGCATTAAAGGGTGAGATGGGTCAAGGAAACATGTCCAACAACAGAAACGTGTCAGTTACCCATCAGCCCTACAGCGAATGTCACCTTCACAGAGCTCATTTGGAAAGGAGTTAAGCTCAGACTCATGAATGTGGAACAGAGACACAGAGGGAAAAGTGCAGAACTGAACAACAGGAGAGGAATTACAATACAATGTGTAGAGATACTGGGTGGTAGGATGAATATCTCTTTTCCTCTGTCTTTTCATTTGTTAGAGAGGAAGAGAGAGTGAGGAAAGGAAGAGAGAGAGAAAGAGAGGAGAGGAAGAGAGAGAGAGGGGAGGGAGAGGCGGCACTTGTGTCCAGGGCTGGACCTCCTGGACTGGGACAAGACAACACCCACCCAACCCTGGCAAGACCAGACTAACCTAAACCTAAACCTAACCCTAAACCCAACCCCAACCAGACCGTCTGTCCTATCTCAGGTTCTGGAAGTCTTATTCTCTCACACAGTTCATCTGGCTCCAGTTTACACCACTGCTGCCTCCCCAGCTTCCCTATTCAACTAGTAAAGTGGAGACTCTCCACTACACAGTCAGATATTCCCAACACCTGCAGTAACTCAACACAGATTCTGAGCACCACACAGGCACTGAGACCTGTTGTGCCACCTCAGCTGAAAAGGGTGGAGGGACTGAGAGGTGGAGGGACTGAGGGGTGGAGGGACTGTCACCTGGTGGGACTCCTGGCTTTGCCTTCTTGGCAGGTGTGATGTCACTGGCCAGTTTGTGTTCAGAGAACGAGGCTGTTCTGGTTGTTGCTGGAGTCTGTAAGACAAGTGAAGTAGACAAGGAATAAAACCCATCACACATAAGGCAGGACCAGTGTGTAATGACATCACTGTCTACAATCCAAGATGGAGTAATGGGATGACTTCCTATTAGCATCACAAACATTTTCAGAATACATTAAATAAACAAACACAAGCCTGACTGCAGTGAGGGTTAGGGTACTGCATACTCACTGCAGCACTAGGGTAAGGGTACTAGGACTAGGGTTAGGGTACTAGGGTACTGCATACTCACTGCAGCACTGCTGCTGGAGTTCAGTAAGAAGTTGGCCGTGTGGGCAGCAACAGGAGGCTGGTTTGGGATTGGCCGGTGACCAAGCGCCATGCCAACGATAGCGGTCATGTGTGTTTCTGTGCCAAAGACGTGAATGGGAATCCCAGTGGTCTTCCCTGCAGACAAAACACAGTAGGGTTAGGGTCGAAACAGTAGTGAATTATCTTCATTTAATTAAACGTGATGATTTGACTTGCTTTGCTAAATGTAAATGATGTTTATGCAGAGGAACAACACTTCAAACATGTCACCGCCGCCTTTCAAAAGTGACATCACAACAGTAAAATGCAAATTAATGTATTTTACTGTTAATGTATGATGAAAAAGGAATTGATGATTAGTAGTAAAGGGGAGGAGTTTGCATGTTCTCCCTGTGCCTGCGTGGGTTTTCTCTGGGTACTCTGGTTTCCTCCCACAGTCCAAAGACAAGTGTGTTAGGTTGATTGGTCACTCTAGATTGCCCGTAGGTGTGAGTGTGTGTGTGTGTGTGTGTGTGTGTGCGCGTGTTGGCCATGTGGTGGATTGGTGACCTGCCCATGGTGTAGCCTGCCTTCACCTGGAGATGCTGGGATTGGCTCCAGCCCCCCGTGACCCTGACTAGTGGGATTAAGCGGTACAGATAATGGAGGGATAGATGGATGGATAGTAAAGTGGAAGTTAAGTGGCCATCGGTAGAGATTAAGGATCTGCCAATAGAGATCACCATAGAGATACCATGGCACAGTTTTGGACACCAATTTGAATTTTAGGTTAGAGTATGTGTACGAGTTAGCGAAGACATTACAGAACTACACGAGAATGAGATTAGTGAATATATTATATAATTAGCATATTGTTCCCTGGTCAAGTGTTCAGAGTTGTGACGGCATGAATTGCGTTTTCTGCTATGACAGCTTGTGTTTTAAGTTAGTATGCACTTATGATGTGTGTTAATTATTTGTTGCAGTAAATGCTATGAATGTATGTTATTAATGCTGTTTTTTTATTCAGAAGCATTTTTTAATGCCATGCAAATTTCTATATTTTAGACAATACATTTTTATTATTATATTTTATTAATATTAATTAATTGTATTAATTTTCCAATTCAGCATTCAAAGGATTAAACAAAAATTTGACATTTGCATCCTGAATTGCTGCCTTACTGTACTGCCTGAATATTCCAGACATTTGGAAAACACTTGACACACACATGATGTGCTTTTGAGACCTATGCAGCTTCATGAATATTTATTTGGATTTTCGAAAGTGCTTCGTTCTTACCCACTTCCCCCATTACCCTGAGCCCCTCCTGATAGTTTGGTCCTCCACGCCGCACGAAGATGGAGACCTCATGCTCTTTCAGAGGGCCCTGGTAGTCCTTAATGGCTCTGACGATGCCCTGCAGGGGCCAACGCACCAGAGTCAGTGACCTTGCAATGGCATCTCTGAAAACTGAAATGCTGTGTAGTAAACACCTGCAAAAACAGCCTCCAGGAAACACCTGTGTAATAAACACCTGCAAACAACACAAACTTGAACACAAACCTGGTGCACACAGGTAGCGGAAAGGTGCTAACAGATATGCGTGTGGCTGTAGGCTAACAGGAACGGGTCTAATGATGTGGCTGATAACTACATTACATCAGAAAGGATGGTCATGCGATGATGCAGGTTTAAGCAAAACATTTTAAAATGATGTCGAATCAGTTAATGGTTAAACAGGCCGTTCCAACCCAGTGTTTAAATGCCTGATCCAACACAAGTGTTCGGATAGCTATGAGAGCTACATTCATGAAGACTCCCAGAGTAAACTACTCTTACTTTAAAAGTAGCTGCCACGTTGGTGAAGTTAGCAATGCTTCCACCAATGATCAGGACTTTGCCTGAGGAAAAAAGGAGAAGCCATCAGAGGGTCAGAAACAGTCACAACTTCACCACTGTGTGACAACTGGGGTTACAACGCAGATCTTTAATGTAGGTCATACTGGTTTTAATCTGTTTTATAATCTCTGCCTTATAACCTCTAACTCCACACACGCACACACCGTCTGGGTGTTTCTCGCGCGTCATGAGGGAGAGAATGGTCCTGGCGTAGTCGTACGTTTGCTGTTCGCTGGGGGCACCAGAGTACTCTCCATAGTTGGCCAACTCATCCACTCCTCCCAGGTCACATATGGTGTCACTGAGCAAACACAAACACACAGACTCACACAGTCAAACAGTTTTCTCAGTGTCAGCCTGGAGCCCCTATAACACCTGGGCTGGAGGTGGAGAAAGAGCACTGTGAAAAACATGTTAAAGGGTTAAAGACATTTACACTGGAAGGGAAGTGAGCTTTTGTTTGTTTACTGCAGTTACTGCAGGGCAATACACTGGGGTAAATACAGGGCTATTACACCCCCCCACCATAGGGACCTGTCTACTTGCCCCCCTACCGCCATAGGGGCCTGTTTAGTTACATTCCACTGTCCGCCAATGAAATAATACAGGTGAATACCTGTACACTACTGAGGCCCCGCCCCCTGCCACCATGGTCCAGATGCGCCCTCTCGGGTTCAGGATGGTAAGTTTGAGACTAGCGCCACTCTTAGCATCCAGGTCTGCTATATAGGCCTCCTGCACACACACACACACACACACACACACACACACACACACACACACACACACACACACACATATACAACAGCGTTATATACAGACCCATTCCAAATAAACAGAATACTGTATCATAGAAAAGTTGATTAATTTCCATAATTCCATTCAAAAAGTTAAACTTTCATAGATTATAGATTCAGGGCCCACAATTTAAATGATTTCAAGTATTTATTTGTTTTTACATAATTTGGGCTTCCAGCTCATAAAACCCACGAAAACAGGATTTCAAAAAATTTGAATACAGTGGAGAAAAAAGCCCACATTTTGCAGGGCATGAATGTTTTAAACTGAGTGTGACACACTAATCATCTACTAAACTCAAAGCACCTGCACAGATTCCCCCAGGTGTCATTAAATTGCTTCAGTTGGTTCAATTGTCTCAGTTCGGTTCAATATGGGGAAGACTACAGACATAACTGGCCAGAAGACCATCACTGATCCCCTCCACAGGATGGGGAAGCCTCAAAGGTTCATAGCTAAGGAGGCTGGCTGTTCAGAGTGCTGTGTCCAAACATATCAATGGAAAGTCTAGTGGAAGGACAAAATGTGTCAGGAGAAGATGCACAAGCAAAAGAGATGACCGTGGGCTTCAGTGGATTATCAATAATAATTCACATTCAGACGCATGCAGGAGATGGGCTACAACTGTGGGGTTCCTCAGCCACTTCTGAAGCTGAGCCAACGTAGGAAGTGTCTCAGCTGGGCACGGAGACGAAGGGCTGGACTGTTGGCCAGTGGTGCAAGGTCCTCTTTTCCGATGAAAGTAAAGTGTGCCTTTCGTTTGGGAATCAAGGTCCAAGGGTTTGGAGGAAGACGGGCGAGGAACATAATCCAAACTCTGCTTTCTTAAATCCAATTTCACCGCAACAGTCTACCAGAATGTTTAGAGGACTTCATGATTCCTTCTGCTGAGGATCTGTATGGAGAGGCAGATTTCATCTTCCAGCAGGACCTGCTGCCCATGCTGCCAGAAGCACCAACGCCTGGTTAGATGCTCACGCCATCACAGTGCTTGACTGGCCAGCCAACCCTACGGACCTGAACCCCACTGAGAATCTATGGTGTTTTCTCAAGAGGAAAACGAGGCCACCAGACCCAACAAAGAAGAGCTGACAGCATGAAGGAACTCTGGGCTTCCATAACTCCCAGGCAAAGCCACAGGCTGACTGCAAAAACTGAGAAGTAGTTTGGGCTGATTTCTCCACAGTATTCTAATCCTGTTTCATGGGTTTTCCATGGGCCCAAATTATGTAAAAATAAACAAATAAATACTTGAAATCATTTAAATTGTGTGTGCTGAATCTATAATCTATGAAACGAATCAACTTTTGCATGATATTCAATTTTTTTTATTGAATATACTTTAAGATGCAATGTAAGGATGAGACCCTTGGGCTATTGTAATATGGCACAGCCGCACACACAACACAGCCGCACACGCGTGGGTGTGGGTGGTGGCGTATACCTCAGGGTAAGCCTCTCTCCCAAACGGAGGGGGGAATTCCACATCACCCCATTTCGTCTTGCAGATGAAGTCGGCTGTTGCATCAATTTTAGCAGCCATGTCAAGAACGTACACGCCCTCCTGGGTGACAACTGTACACAACACAGGACGTGTTAGACCAGGCAAATATTAAATCCACCTAAGATAAGTAGTAGGTCTGTAATATGGGCCACATGTTACAGAAAGTGTGAAACCTCACTCACAAAATCAGTATTTTGGTGGGTTACAGACCAACACAAATAAGATGTATTGGCTTCACTACCTGTACTTTAAAAGTAGTAAATGGCTCTACTGGAAAAATGCGACATTTAAAATGATTGTTAAAAACCACTGCCACATTTCTGTAATGTGTGCATTTCATGTAGCTGCTTCATTAACCCTTTATGGATCTGCGGCAGCTAACGCGTTCTAGCCAGCTGCTACCCCCCCACTCAAATACAACTGAAATAATCCAGATTTTCATTTAAATGAATACTGGACTGTTTTAATGTAATGCCTTAACACAAGTATACTAGAAGCCTAAAGAAAGATGTTCATCTGCTTCTCTACAGCAGCACTTGTGTGTCTGTGCATTTCGTCTTTCTCTGGCGAGTACAGGAACAGATCTAAACCGTCTATGGTAACACTCATTACAAAGGTGACACACAGTGACAATGTTATTAAGATCTGTAGTGTTAATCATTAAATTATCAGCGTTATCTTGAAAGCAGTGTCGTTTTCCACTGCTCAAAGTTACAGAACCAGTCAGACTAGACAGAGGAATTCAGTCTTCCACACCAGAACAGGGGCCTTACCTGAGGCAAATCTATTACATACATATTGTAAGTGGTTACACTATTCTTAGTTAGATCAAATCTGTCAAAGCAGTATGACATGGTAGAGAGGTTTGCATACCTAGGGGGTTAATCTCCAGGTATGTGAAGTACAGGTCTTCATACAGATTAAAGAGGCCCACCATGAAGCTAGACAGAGCCCTGCAGACATAAAACGCACATGGCTCACATTTCTGCAACACCTGCTAATACACCAGTAATATGACTGGTCAAAATCCCAATATGGATTACAGAACACCAAACATTTAGCATATAAATCATCACAGACTTCAGCGTCACAACAAGGTACATCTTCTAGGGTGAGAGCAGGAGTCAGAGATGCTGGTGTGATCAGGACGAGCTCGTGGCCTCCACCAAAGGCCTTTTACTAATTCGACTGGTCTGCTTGTTTTCTGTGCACAGACACTAAAGAGATCTCTGGAAGAACCTTGTGAAGCTCCTGAATGAGTTCAGTACTGTCTTACACCTGCTGGCTTGGCATAGAACTCACCCTTTCTTCCCATCAGGAACATGTGCTAGTAGTTGCATGGCAACCGCATCCTCCGTGAGTTTCTCATCCACTCCCACTAATAGGCGCTGTGCTTTCACGTCCACATTTCCAACGTCCACGCCGCCTTCGTGATGGAACAGCACATAGTCACCCTCCCGTGTAGCGAATATACACACGTAAAACTCTTCATCCTGAGGAAGAGGGTGCAGGCACATACAGACAATACTGACAGATGCAAACTCCTGTGTTTCCGTGGCAACTAGTGCTAGGTTTGTACTGGAGGTTAGGGTTAGGGATTATAATGATCTGTATTGGAGGTTAGGGTTAGGGATTATAATGATCTGTATTGGAGGTTAGGGCTAGGGATTATAATGATCTGTATTGGAGGTTAGGGCTAGGGATTATAATGATCTGTATTGGAGGTTAGGGCTAGGGATTATAATGATCTGTATTGGAGGTTAGGGCTAGGGATTATAATGATCTGTATTGGAGGGAAACATCTCCCATAATGATCTGCAGGGAACATTTAGTCGGTTTACAGTGGTTTACAGAATCTATAGAAAGGTTTTGGGAATTGCATGCAATTGCATTCTGGTACCATCCTCACCTGTGAGTGGGCTACGAACGGCTCCACGAGGAACTTCTTCAGAACACCCTTGGCCTTCCCAACCTGTGCCACAAGAAAGCATTTTAAATATGTCAGAGTGGATGATCGACAGGAAGCTCCATGCGTTCACTTAACGTTATGTCTACGTCAGGTTTGACTGCATGTGAACACAGAAGTGTCTCTGAATGAGACCTGAGCAGTCTGCACTTCCAGACCTGCACCGAATGTTAAATGTCATTTAATCTGTACAAGTAGCAGATATGTCCTTATCTGAAGAAGGAAATCTAGAAGTCGTTTGGAATAGTTTAATTCTTGAAACCTTATCTGAGAGTACGACTGCAGACGTGCAAGTGCCTGCACACACACACACACACACACACACACACACACTTCCTTGTTATTGTGTGGATGTGAAAAGCAGCACCCTCAGCTCACCATGGCTTCTTTCATCAGACGGGGTTTCAGCCAATCCTTGACACCTTGCAAGTCTAAGTCCACGCCCACCAATCCCAGCTTCCCCCTGCGTTTGATCAGCTGATCAGGCTTCACAACCAATCGCTGCAACATCAGCATAACATCAGCAACATTAGCATAACATCAGCAACATAATTTAATAAGGACAAATTACACTATATGACTTCTCAAATGATACTGAAAGACATACCTACACTCACTTGAGTTGGGTATCAAAATCTGGTACCAATATGGCACCAGTTCCTTTATGACAAGTATCTGGGGTTAATTCTAACACTATATGACCAGTATTGACCACAATCAATTGCAATAGATTCCGGTGCCTTGTTTTAGTGCCATGAAGATGAATAGAAAACTGACCTCCTCTCAAACTCCAGGAGAGGCAGCAATAACACTGTAATTCTTAATGATTTATCTTTATTCTTCTGTTTTGTCTTAACTGTCTCTGCAGCTTTTCTGAGCTGTTGGATCTCAACAGTGTTACAATGATTCTATTCCTATTTTTATCTCTTCCATTAAGTTTTTATTTATTTTTATTTTCCATTTTATTTTTATCCCATTGTTTTCCACATTCTCCTATTTTATATATTCAGTTTTGTATTTTCTCATCTGTAAATCATTTTGCGTGAGCACAGTATACCAAAAGTGCTATAGAAATTAACTTGGGTTAATTTTGCTGACAGTCACTGGAGGCCAACAGCAACAATAACTGTAGCTAGTGTTGGACGCATTAGGGAACCATGCGAGTTACAATCACAACTGCATCAGGTTACTATGACAGCATTAGGATTATCTTACAATCACTGACGAACAGAACCACCACCATCACACACATTACCCCATGTGAGTCCCTGTTAATTTGCATTTTAGCAACCCTACTCTTCTCACACACCTCTCTCTCACACACACACCTCTCTCTCTCACACACATACACACACCTCACTCTCTCACACACACCTCTTGCTCATACAGACCTACCTCAGTGAGTAGCCATAGATGGTCACGTGTGAGTCGCTCCCAGTCAGTCTCTGCGGTGACGCTGGCATAACGGAAGCGATTCTGCACAGCGGCAGAGGTGCAGATGTGTTTGTACAGGAACTCTTTACCTGTCTGTTCTGAGATGGCTTTAGCAGACATCACGCCTTAATCACTGCAGGGGCAACAGAACCATGAAGACACGCACAAGCACACACACACACACACACACAGTGCAGTATATTAGTATATTATATCATTATAGTAGAACAATCCATCCTGTGTGTGCTGATGTAAAGTGTATAAAGCCCCACAGAGTGGACTTTCCTCTGAAATGTTAGTTAAGCAGCCTCCATCTCTGAAACCCAACTAAGCCACAACTGGAGGAGGTAAACACAGCCACAATCACAGCGAGTCAACAAATGGAGTCTGTGTAGGAGTGGCAGGATGTTCCTGTGGGGGACACAGAACTTCACCAACTAGTTTCCCCTCATTTTGTCTTGGCTGGTCAGATTCCTTCAGTCCTGGCAGTGATGATAGGGCCTCCACAGACCCCTGATCTCAACATCATTAAGTCTCTCTGGGATTACATGAAGAAAACAGAAGGACCTACATCCACAGATCTGTGGTTAGTTTCCCAATATGTCTGAAATAACCTCCCCACTGAGTTCGTAAAACAAAAGTGTGCAAGTCTACATATAAGAAATAAAGCTGACAAAAACTATTAACACTTCTTTTTTGAACAGAAAAACTTTTGTACTGTATATAGTACTGTATACTGTACATTTCTTAAGTGTGCTGAGAACTGACATGCAGAACTGGAACTGTTCACTCTCTAGTCCAACGACAATGACAAAATATTCTGTTCCTTAACATTATGATAACATTGCTACATTTTGTGACCACGATTTGACGTGGTTAAATATTGGCCTCCATTATTTCCTCATAATTAAATTTGACTCTTTATATCACCCGAATTATGTGATTTATGAAAACCCCAGAAACAGTACAGGATACTCATGGCAAACAGGATACTCATGGCAAAAAAAGTGAATTATGTTTGAAAGTGATCTCGTTTCATTCCTACAAGCCACCATCGTTATACCAAACACGCAGTCCAACCGGCCATACTTGTCCAACGCAATGTGTATAACGCCGTCACTCACGCCCTTATCGGGATCACGCGCGCGCGTGTGTGTCTGTGTGTGTGTACAATGACACCTCATCAGGAAACCCGGATCTGGCATACACGTAAATGCTTGTAATACATTTACACGTTCTTTAAATTATGCCCCACATCCAAGCGCTGTCTGGCTGAAAGCTTTCGACAAACAAAGATTATAACACACCCCGGGTTTCTCGTGTATTAATAGTGCAGTCATATGGTCAAACCTCTTTCCACGCAGTTTTAACTGCTGTCCTGTTTTATGAGAGCTCGTTGGTTAACACTGGATGTTCTCCGGAGACATTCAGCGTTACAAGAACCTTCCGCAGAAGTGAAATAACATCTGAATGCGGGCGTGGGGCATTTGGGGATATAGCTAGCTAGTTAGCCTCCTGCAGTAAGGCCGGGGACCGTGAGGCTGGAGAGCTGAAGAAACCGTGACATTGATTAACCAAGATCGCGAGTTATCTGGCCCACGAGAATCCAGATTCCTGAATCAGAACATACTGTTGTCTTGGTTACGTGCCTAATACTAACTAGATAATTAGTTAGTTGAGCTAAGCTATGCTAGCTAGACAGCCAGCTACTGCCAGGTGAGGTAAAGTTAGCCCGCTCGTGTCTGGTGAGGTAAAGTTAGCCCGCTCGTGTCTGGTGAGGTAAAGTTAGCCCGCTCCTGCCTGGTGAGGTAAAGTTAGCCCGCTCCTGCCCGGTGAGGTAAAGTTAGCCCGCTAGCCAGTCCCCGTACGAACTAGCTTTCTATGGCTGTCTAGCGAAGATTAGAACTGATACGCATCCGTAATGAAATGGCCAATTTTTATATTCACATTTAACTGGTGAGCTTGTCAGATCTTACCTTACAGGTGAAGCGTAACGATATTCCTAAGCGCTCACCCCGCCGTTAAAATGCTCGGTCCCGGTACCACTGGCGGCCCTCGGCGCCTGTCGCCTCATAGTCTCCTCATAGCGTCATCTGACTCCGCGCCATCTCATTGGCTCACGTCTGACTCCGCGCCATCTCATTGGCTCACATTTGTCACCATGTGACGACTGACACACCCATAAGAATTATGAGCCCGTATTCACTGTCCCGCGAGTTACCAACAGTACACGCTAAACATGTTTAGCAATTACATGCAAATAACGTCTACTAATTTAAACGAAGATAAGCCCAAAGTCCTGATAGTCAGATACAACTAGTAACTTAACAAACCAACCTTTAAAAAAAAGAAAATATAATTTTATATGGTCTGACACTCCTCTAATACATAGATACGTTTATTAATGTCAGAGGGAAATTCACGTATTGCAGCCACCCAGGTACAGTAGGAACAATAATAAAATCTAAAGAACAAATACAATATAAAAATCAATAATACAATACAGAATGTGCATACAGAGAAAAGAAAATAATAATGATAATAATGACAATAAGCACCACTGTGAGTAAAATTAAAACTGTTATACAAGAAAAATATTATTGCAAGAGAAACAATGCAGCTGTGTATTTCACAAACAGACAAGGTGACAGTGCAGTGATATGATAATGGAAAGTATATAATGTCCAGCTGATGCTCAGTTAGCCTGAGATGTACAGTGTCTAAAGATGTCTGTCCCAGCACAGTAAAGAGGTGTTGTGCAGTGTGATCGCTGTTGGCACGATCTCCTGTACCTTTCTTTGCTACAACCTGAGCTGTATGAGTCTGTTGCTGAAGGTGCTCCTCTGTCTAGCCAGAAGGTCATGAAGGGGGTGTGATGTATTATCCAGGATAGCCGTGAGTTTATTTAGTGACCTCCTATCGACCACCACCTCGAAACCCTCCAATGGGCAGCCAAGGACCGACCCAGCCTTCCTGATCAGCTTATTAAGCTTTTTAGCCTCCATTCTGACTCTCCATCCTGCCCGTCCCTGATGCACCCGACCACCACAGTTGTCAGAAAACGTCTGAAGGTGGCAGGTGTCCAACCTGTACTGGACATCTGTGGTGTACAGGGTGAAGAGAAAAGGGGAGAGCACAGTTCCCTGTGGTGCTCCGGTGCTACTGACCAGGCAATCAGACTGGCAGGTTCCTAGCCACACATGCTGGGGTCTTCCAGACAGGTAATACAAGACCCAGGTGATCATGGACTTGCCCACCTGCATTTTAACCACCTTCTCCCCAGGTATAAGAGGTTGGAGAGTGTTGAACGCACTAAATTCTCTCATTTAGTTTCTCAGATAGTATGAAGTACTTCATATACCGGACCAGGGGGTTAAGAACCATTAGCCAGTGAGGTGGTACTGGGAGTGGAACACACTGCTACATGACAACTCTTCATCTCAGCATGTATGAAACATGTTCTCCTGCAAAATGTAATCTGTTCATCTCATTTTGTATAAATTCTCCTGCAAAACGTCATAATCATAATCCAACAAATTTGAAGTGTATTAAATGAACTTTTCCATGAATCCTTACACAATGATTTCTAAAACCATTTTACAGAGGTGAATCAAGAAATTCAGAAATAAGTGTTTTTTATTTTATTACTAGTCATATGACCAAATGAGGAAAAATTAATTATAGGTACAAAACCTGGATCGAAACATGACAAAAAGGCCCCACAAATATATCATGATTATTTGGAGAATGAGTGAGTGAGAAAGAGTCTCATGAGTAAAGGACTGTGACCAAATAAAGCAGATGAAACTTTAGCTGAAATTGAGCCACAGAATGAGAAGTGTTCACAGACCTTAAGATGGATGCTCACAGCTAAAGGTCAGAGGTGATGCTAAAGGTCACGATCAGTGAGGACCAAACTGTTGTATTTTAAGGACCGTTAACTCTTACCAGGGTAAGATCCAACATAAATAACTTTGCGGTCTTCATCACTGAGGACTTATCTGAATTATTGCTGAAGAGGAGAGCGGAAAAAGTATCTGCTGTAAAGAAGCAAGAGGAGGTCGTAACACCTTGAACTAAAAACAGGGCAGGGTTATCATAAACTAGGTTTACACAACTACAGATTAAAAACCCCTTAATTAAATGATAGGTAGAACCAGGAACAATGCACCTTCCCTCACCAAGGTTAGTGGAAGTTAAGGACACTGGTGGGTCTCTGGATGGATGGTTACTTGCAGCTGTTTCAAACGTAGTTTAATCAAATAATTTAATCAATGTCATATTCTTAATCTGAGTCTGAAGGAATTTTGAAGCAGAAGTTGTTCCCCCAGGTTTGAATGTTTTCTATAGGTTTCTAAGCAAACACTAGTTTTTCCTCAATGCATTAAAGTTCTTCTGGTGTTGAGCATGAAAAGCTGTTCTTGAAGAGATGCCATTTCTACTTAGTAACTTTCTCTGCTTTTAGCCTAGAATGCAGACCACTGTGCAAGCAGCAGACGATCACGGTCAATGTGCTTATTTGACAAAAATTATGGTAGGATCTATTTAACTAAATGCATGTGGTTTAGTCCAACAGGAATCAATTGTATGAATAGCTACGAATCCAGCAGGATGCAGCCAGTTTGTAATGGCAAATGTTTCCCTCAACACTTACAGTGCAGTGTGGCCCAGGGTTAGGGCTTATGGCAAGGCAGCGTTATTTATACAGCACCTTTCACACACACTGGCAATTCAAAGTGCTTTACATAAGAAAAGAAGAAGCTTATTACAACCTGAGGTCCATCACCTTGGGAAGGTCATTGCCAACAAATATAATAAATAAAATTAATTAAATTATGAATTTAAAGAAATCAAATAGAAATTAAAATAAGATTAAGATAAAACTATTTATAATTAAATAAGTAAAATATAAATAAAATTGGAAAACAGTAAATTGAGAGAAAGTTAAATAAGAAAATAAGAATAAGTGAAACAATTTGAACAGACTACAATTACGATACCAGAGGATAAGGGGGGATAAGGGGTAGGTGTTAGTTACCCTAACCTGTGTTTGTAATGTTACAGTGCAGTGTAGCCCTGGGAAGCTGAATGGGGTCTGCTACTCTTTCCAGTATAACCAGTGACATGTCTTGTTTTGCGTAAGTGCAAATAACAACTATATATTGTTTGAAATAACAACTGAGGTAAGGAGCACACTTCTGTCTGAAGTGCAACTTGACTGGGCATGTGAAAATGGACTTGTTTTGGACGTAACAATAACCCAAAGTACGTTCAATGTCAAACATCATTAAGAATGAGGCAGTTGTAAATGCCTGAGCATTAAACAGGTTCAAGAGGAAGTTTGGTTGGAGTCACACTCAAAGGGTAAATACTGAAAATACTGTTAGGAAAACTGCTAAAGGAATGTTCAATTTTTTTTTACTTCATGGCTCCCCCATTTGGTCACCATAATTACTGCACTCCCCCATCTGGTCAGACTGGCCAATGCCCTGAACCCAGCTCAGAAGTAAGCTGCAAACCTCATCTATCCATTAGGTGTGACACTCCCACGGCTCAGAACAGAGGATATGCTGGCATGCAGTCTAATGGGTTTCTTTAGGAATACTGGATATAGTAGAAAAAAGAAATAAATTGTACCCAAAAATAACTGGTGTGAGAAATCAACACTTTCAGTCAGGCTACCACAGGGCACCCAAACCCTGAAGAGATGCAGTTTGTGCATCTACATCTGCATTGAACATACACATCATGGTGTGGAACGTTACAATCTATGATAACTGAAGCACACGTTTTAAAAACAACTAAAAACACAACCCTAATGTGAAAGAAATGATTGGAACAACCACAATGGAATATAACCTGGTGTGTTGTGAAGAATATTACTGAGACTTTTTACATGTTGTGCGTTGCTGTGTGGGACTCTCAGAAGAGCAGCTGCTAAGTCAGTGACACATAAAGATGAATGAAATGAAGACATGTGGTCACATTCACGTATTTAACTGGCATTTGTTTAACACAGTTCTGGAGATTTATATTCGTATTTGGACACTCCAAAACAAAAACAGCCTGAAGATGTACAGTGTCTTTGCTTTACAGTTCTGAGTTTACAAATCACAAGTTTACAACATCCAGCTGAACAGAATATTCAGGACTCTGTAGTTGGGACGGTTATCTGCATGGTGGTATTGAGTCTGCACATGCTGATCCTGGGATGTGGACATATTCACCCCAGTAGCACGTTTCTCCATGTTGTCTGCATTAATGTTCATGACAAGAAAAAGTAGCAGAAGCTTCTGCATCACTGTGTATACGATAAGTACAAAAATGGATGATAAACTAAACATTCATTATGACCAAATTACATTCTATTAAATCTTCCCATCAAAACCAAGAGAACCATCCCATCTGCATTTAATACATCGACATGGATCCAAACCACCTGCTTCCCAAAATGTGGCAGTGACAACCGTCTCTCAATGAGGATCCTTACTCAGCACTACCCATGCACTCAGCACTACCCATGCACTCAGCACTACCTCAGCACTACCCATGGCGGGACATGTTCAACAACAAACAAAACTCAATTGCTAGCAGCAGTCTTGCACAACTGTGACTCGTCAGCCATCTGAGTGGTCATAGTGCAGTAGCACCAGTGGTGAACACCAATCTGCACAGAATAGTAAAAAGATGATGGTAAACATCAGCAGATAGCAATGCATCCAAAATATCAACTGTGTGGCAGTACTGCAAACCGCCCTATCCACAGTGAGAAGGTGGAGGCGGTAGGAGATACATGAAACTGGGATATAACTGGGATATGAAGATACCCTAATTTCAAACGATATACGAAAAGGAATGGGCCTCTAACAAATCACAAAAAGAAATGGGCCTCTACCCAATCACAAAAGGGAAGTCTCTACCCAATCACAAAAGGGAAGTCTCTACCCAATCACAAAAGGGAAGTCTCTACCCAATCACAAAAGGGAAGTCTCTACCCAATCACAAAAGGGAAGTCTCTACCCAATCACAAAAGGGAAGTCTCTACCCAATCACAAAAGGGAAGTCTCTACCCAATCACAAAAGGGAAGTCTCTACCCAATCACAAAAGGGAAGTCTCTACCCAATCACAAAAGGGAAGTCTCTACCCAATCACAAAAGGGAAGTCTCTACCTAATCACAAATGTGTGCGAGCAGTGCTTAATTTATAAATCAAACGATGCCGGAACGCAAACAGCGGCATGAGACAAGGGGTCACTGAGGCCAACAATGTTACCGGATCGCACACAAAACGCAACGCTTAGGCGCACAAATGTCAAAATAACAAGCCAATTCGTTTAAATAAATTACTTTTAAATGATTTATGTGTGTTTTATAAGTGTTTTAAGTGCAGAATCATTTCTTACCTTATTAGTTGTTTAGTAGTACAATCAGATGCTTTTTTTCTAAAAAAGGAAAGCAAGTTTGTCTTTTCGCCATATTGATCTGTTATTTTGACAAATTGGCGCCTTTGTCTACGTAACACAAAATATTTCCCATCAACCATTTCTATTTTTTATTGTAAAATGTAATAAGTATTTTTTTAATTAATGACCCACATAAACCGTAAAACTGATTTGCAATTTATTTGTGTGGTTTTATTATATTATTGTGTATAATAATAATAATGCCAATGGCATTTAATAAAAATGCCCATGACTTTGGACTAGGGCCGTGTGAGGGGTGGGCGGATGCTTTATGGGGGAGACGCGGAAAGGCATCGCTAAAAAGGAGAGCGCTTATGTGATTTAGGAAGCCTGAATGTGGATCTTGTGTTTAAAAATGTCTTTTATAGAATTATTCGTTCAATTAATTGGTTCAACGCAGACAGATTTCTTCCTAACTTCTAATTAGTAGGCTTGAAAGTTACCAGATCGAGGCAGACAGTTCCCGGAACGCACCCTTCAAAATGAAAGAGTTCCCGGATCCTGTGTGCGAGGAACCCCGTGTCCCTGCTCGCGTCGTGACTACCTTGAGTGAGATGGACCCTGTCAACATTTCTGTTTACTCTGTGTTACTGTGTGCATAGCTGAAGGTGATAAACCCCTTTGGGTGATTTCCCCCCCTCTGCATTTCCACATCTAGACCTAAACTCTTTTATTTGGTTTGGTTTGGTGTAAAAGTCCTAGAGCTGTTGAAGTGTCAGTAGTAGATGTGGAGTATGACGAGATGGGGAGTATGACGAGAAAGCAACGAGACACGGCAGGAGAGGAGACAGGACAGATGTCCATCTTCTTCCTGAGATGATGGAATCCTAGCCGAACTGGAAGAAGTAGTTTCCAGGTCCAGATGCTACAGATACAGTAAAACAGGGTCAATAATATAAGAAACACTTTGATGTTCATATTACTGTCTGAAAGTAATCTCCAATCTCTTCTTATAAAGATGGAAATATTCACTGTATACTGACTTGTTTCAAAACTGAAATGTCCAGGCCCACCAAAGAAGGTCTTAAAGATGTTGTTGGCATCAAAATCTGAACAGAAGGGAAGCACAATCATGACACATCAGAAACGACCTGTGTCTACATGCAATATGTTTAAGAGCTCATCTCTTGTGCTGATAGGTCCTCTGTCTGCTGTGTGGGGGTGTTTGGATCCTGGATCCCCGACTTTAAACCCAGAAGTGACGAGTAAAAAACAGACCACGTTAAATGTAGTTGATGAGATGTACATGCCAACAGATGGGCTACAATCAAAATATGTACAATATGTGTAATAAAATGTGTTACTTCAGTTCTGGTTCAAGATCAGGTGATTCTGATTAGGCAGAAAGTGTGTTTGTATGAAAATTCATCTATTGCAAATACACTGTTCTGACAGAACACCCCTGACAGACCTCCCCCAACAGAACACCCCCGACAGACCTGCCCCAAAAGAACACCCCTCACAGACCTCCCCCAACAGAGAACACCCCTGACAGACCTCCCCCAACAGAGAACACCCCCACGCCCAACAGACCTCCCCCAACAGAACACCCGTGACTGACCTCTCCAACAGAACACCCCACGCCCAACAGACCTCCCACCAACAGAAGCCCCCATGCCCGACACACCTCCCATGTCCATTCCACCGCTGTCGTCCATCTCGTGGCCACAGTCGTAGCGAGACTTCTTCTGAGGGTCTGAGAGCACAGTGAAGGCCTCACCCACTTCTTTGAACTTCTGCTCCTCCTCCTTACGCACCTCAGCACTGGCGCCACTGTGGCGGTCTGGAGGACAGCAAAGACATGCGTGTGTACGTGTGTGGGCGTGTACATGTGTGGGCGTGTACATGTGTGTGTGTGGGCGTGTATGTGTGCGCAGGCGCGTACATGTGTGTGGGCGCGTAGGTGTGTGCGGGCATGTACGTGCATGCGCACATGTGTGGCCGTACGTTTGTGCGGGCGTATGCGTGTACATGTGTGTGGGCGCGTACATGTGTGTGTGTACACATACTGTATGTGTGTGGGCATGTACATGCACTATATTGCCAAAAGTATTCGTTCACCTTCCTTGACTCACATATGATCTTAAGTGACATCACTCCTAATCCATAGGGTTCAATATGATGTTGGTCCATCCTTTGCAGCTAGAACAGCTTCATCTCTTCTGGGAAGGCTGTCCACAAGGTTAAGGGTGTGTTTATGGGGAGTTTTGACCATTCTTCCAGAAGCGCATTTGTGAGTTCACATACTGACGTTGGACGAAAAGGCCTGGCTCTCAGTCTCCGCTCTAATTCATCCCAAAGGTCTATCAGGTTGAGGTCAGGACTCTGTTCAGGCCAGTCAAGTTCATCCACACCAGACTCGGCTATCCATGTCTTTATGGACCTTGCTTTGTGCACTGGTGCAGTCATGTTGGAAGAGGAAGGGGCCAGCTCCAAACTGTTCCCACAAAGTTTGGAGCATTGAATTGTCCAAAATGTCTTGGTATGCTGAAGCATTCAGAGTTCCTTTCATTCGTCACTCCAGAGAACGAGCCTCCACTGCTCTAGAATCCAGTGGCGGCGTGCTTTACACTACTGCATCCGGCACTTTACATTGCACTTGGTGATGTATGGCTTGGATGCAGCTGCTCGACCATGGAAACCCATTCAATAAGGCTCTCTGCTCACTGTTCTTCAGCTAATCTGAAGGCCACATGAAGTTTGGATGTCTGTAGTGATTGACTCTGCAGAAAGTTGGCAACCTCTTCACACTATGCACTTCAGCATCCGCTGACCCCGCTCCGTGGGTTTACGTGGCCTACCACTTCGTGCCTGAGTTGCTGTCATTTCCAAACACTTCCATTTTCTTATAATACAGCTGACCGTTTAGGAGGGAGGAAATTTCATGACTGTATTTGTTACACAGGTGGCATCCTATCACAGAGTCCTATCAGAGAGTCATTAGGGACGAGTTTCAAGTCAAGTCTTTTTGATGGTGACTTCGACTCGAGTTGCTCACTCGAGTGCCCATCTCTCATGTGTGGCCACGTATGTGTGTCTATGCAGAGTGGATGTGCATGAGAATGTGTGCTTCTGTGAAAGTGCATGTGTGAACATGAGTGTGAACATATGTATGACATTGTGTGCACATGCATGTGTGTACACCTAAGTGAGATTGTTTGCATGTGTGACACCATGTGTTTGCAAGAGTGTGTACACGTGTGCACTAGAGTCTATGTACATATGCATAGCAGTTTATGTGTGTGTTCACATGTAAAGATAAGAGTGTGTGTGTGTGTGTGTGTGTGTGTGTGTGTGTGTGTGTGTGTAAGCACATGCTCACCTGGGTGGTGCAGTAGAGCACGCTTGCGGTAAGCCTTCTTTATCTCGTCCTCGGTCGCGTCCTTCCTCACACCCAGGACTTTATAGTAATCCTTCCTCTTCCTCTTCTTCAGCTGCAGCTGGGCATGTTTCAATAGCTGCTTGTGCTCTGACAGAGCGTGCACACACACAAACACAGACACACACAGATATGACATCAGACAAAGGACACACACAGATACGACCATAAGACAGAGGACACACACATACAGATATGGCATTAGACAGAGGACACACAGATGGACAGTTAGACAATCTGATAGACTGATTGATCTTTATTGATCCTGAAGAAATTGCTGTATTGCAGCAGCAGGAACATATCAGATATCCCACAGATCAGGAACATATCAGATATCCGACAGATCAGGAGCATATCAGATATCCGACAGATGGAGAATACAGTTGCTGTGGATTACACTGATAGCTGGATACCTTTCGTATTTTCTGTGTGGAAGACCTTCTCATAGTCCCGTACTGCCTCTTCATACTGCTCCATGTCCATGTAACTAGAAAACATAGTGTGTCAGCACACTTATGTTAGAGCTGGGGGGCAGATTCGTGTTAAGCGGGGGGTTGCTCACCACTGCGCCCTCCGCAGGTAGGCTTTGGTATAGCTTTCATCCAGCTTGATGGCGCTACAGCAGTCTTCAATGGCCTGATCCAGTCTGCTCAGCTGGGAACAAAACAGACTGGTATAGTGACGACATAAACAGTAACATACTGGTATAGTGAGGACCGTGATCGGTAACGTACTGGTATGGTGAGGACCATGAACAGTAACGTACTGGTATGGTGAGGACCATGAACAGTAACGTACTGGTATGGTGAGGACCATGAACTGTAACGTACTGGTATAGTGAGGACCATGATCAGTAATATTCTGGTATAGTGAGGACAGTATTGTTGCCAGGAACAGCAACAAAAGTTCAAAAGCTGAACTCGAATGCCTGATCCAATTCGTTAGCCATAGAGATCAGCAGTACTCAGTCTCGTAAAGCCTGCTGGAGGCAGTGGTGGGGAACCGTGTGTGCGGTGACAGACAGACAGACAGACAGACACACACACACACACACACACACACACACACACACACACACCTTGGCCCCAGCTGCAGCTCTGTTGCAGTAGAGTTTGGCGTTCGTTTTAATGTTGTTGGGGTCTATTGCCAGGGCGTCCGTGTAGAGCTTATAAGCTGCCTCATAGTCTCTGGCCTTGAAGGCATCATTGCCCTCTTCCTTCTTCGCCTTTAGAGCTTTAGCGTTCTGATTGGAAGAAAGAAAATGTCAATCAGAACAGTCAGTCTTGTACCAATTAAAATTAGGCTTTTATACAAGGTTGGGTCCCCAAAGTGCTTGAAATGTAAAGCTTATATGCAGACAATGACTATCACAATCACTAATACAACAGATAAAATAATTTGAAAGCATTTGTGTGGCCAGCCATTTATTAAAATTGTATTCTCAGAAATATTCTGTTTTAAATTAATGTACAGCTCTCAATATAGAGTGGCTTGCAAATTAATTTAAATTGGTCTTTCAAATAAATTCCAATTAAATATATTTATGTTTGTGGTTGTAATGTGACAAAATGTGGAAAAGTTCAAGGGGTACGAATACTTTTGCAAACCACAGTTAAACAAATGACTGCACACTGTAGCACACTGGACCTCCTTTGACTTTCAGAACTGCAGTAATTCACTCTGTCAGACTGAATGATATTGCTGATATAGTTCTGCAGGGATGTTGGACAGAACAGCTCCTCACAGATACTGTAGATGTTCTGCCATGCTCCACCAGCCTGCTCTTCCTCACCCCAGACATGCTCCACCAGCCTGCTCTTCCTCATCCCAGACATGCTCCACCAGCCTGCTCTTCCTCATCCCAGACATGCTCCACCAGCCTGCTCTTCCTCACCCCAGACATGCTCCACCAGCCTGCTCTTCCTCACCCCAGACATGCTCCACCAGCCTTCTCTTCCTCACCCCAGACATGCTCCACCAGCCTGCTCTTCCTCACCCCAGACATGCTCCACCAGCCTGCTCTTCCTCACCCCAGACATGCTCCACCAGCCTGCTCTTCCTCACCCCAGACATGCTCCACCAGCCTGCTCTTCCTCACCCCAGACATGCTCCACCAGCCTGCTCTTCCTCACCCCAGACATGCTCCACCAGCCTGCTCTTCCTCACCCCAGACATGCTCCACCAGCCTGCTCTTCCTCACCCCAGACATGCTCCACCAGCCTGCTCTTCCTCACCCCAGACATGCTCCACCAGCCTGCTCTTCCTCACCCCAGACATGCTCCACCAGCCTGCTCTTCCTCACCCCAGACATGCTCCACCAGCCTGCTCTTCCTCACCCCAGACATGCTCCACCAGCCTGCTCTTCCTCACCCCAGACATGCTCCACCAGCCTGCTCTTCCTCATCCCAGACATGCTCCACCAGCCTGTTCTTCCTCACCCCAGACATGCTCCACCAGCCTGCTCTTCCTCACCCCAGACATGCTCCAACAGCCTGCTCTTCCTCACCCCAGACATGCTCCACCAGCCTGCTCTTCCTCACCCCAGACATGCTCCACCAGCCTGCTCTTCCTCACCCCAGACATGCTCCAACAGCCTGCTCTTCCTCATCCCAGACATGCTCCACCAGCCTGTTCTTCCTCACCCCAGACATGCTCCAACAGCCTGCTCTTCCTCACCCCAGACATGCTCCACCAGCCTGCTCTTCCTCACCCCAGACATGCTCCAACAGCCTGCTCTTCCTCACCCCAGACATGCTCCACCAGCCTGCTCTTCCTCACCCCAGACATGCTCCACCAGCCTGCTCTTCCTCACCCCAGACATGCTCTGTAGGATTAAGATCTGGGCACAGTGAAGGTTAGGGAAGTAGGTCATCTTCCTGGAACCAGCCATGACCACACGACCCTTAGTTTGACCACCTGTCTGTCAGAGCGATTCTCGACATCCTCCTCTGACCCCTTTTGTCCACAAGTCACCTCCGTCCACAGAATCTCCATCCACTGGATGTTTTTCCACGATCACACCATTCCCTTTAGACTCAACACCATAGAAGAAGAAATTCCTACGTGGTTGGAAGCTTTTGAAATACTGGCTGCAGCTAGTCTAGCATTGGTAACCATGGCTTGTTTGAAGTCACTAAGATCACTAAATTTTCCCATTCTAATGTGGATTCACACCGATACTGATCCACGCAAAACTTGCTCACCTGACTTTATGCTGCACTTTGGGGTCACCTGTCTAATGTACATACAGCTCCAATGGTGAACAGGCAATTGTGTGTAATGAAGGGACCATTCAGTGTACAGTAATATATTCTACTTGAATTACTTCATTATTACAGTGCGACTCATGTGGATGGTCAGACTTCATAAAGGTGAAGCAGAGATGAAGCGTGTTGAGAGGGGGTCACTCACGCGGCAAGCTGTGTGGGCTTTCCTATGGTCAGGCGCCATGCGTAGTGCCTGAACGAAAAACTGCACAGCCTTGTCGATGCAGTCCTCGTAATAGAGACACAGGCCACGCACATACAGGGCATCTGCGTTGGTGGAGTCCATTCTCAGGATGTCACTAAGACAGAAGGAACAGGTTACAGACCTGAATGACGACGTACATCCAGGTGCAGGTTACAGCATCACTCAGTATGTGAGTACCTGACCACTGATTGGGCTTCAGAGTATCTGCCCAGCAGCGCCAGACACTCCGCCTTCAAGATTCTGAATCTGTGACAGGCAACAGCAAAGTCCAGAGCTCGATCCATGCAGTACACTACCTGCATGTACACACACACACACACACACACTCTCTTCAGCTCACAGATGGAGTCTTCTGGTTACAGAATGCTATTTACTGGTTAACGGAGCACTCTCTAATGGTTATGGAAGTACTTTTAGTTTCCTATTTCACAATTAGATTTTTGTGTAGGTTATACTTGGAGACACCTCCATACCTTCCTGAAGTCCTGCTTCTCAAACCCAGTCTCAGCCATCTTCTCATACTCCAAGATGGCTGCAGCATTCTTGTGCTGTATAACCCACAACACAGAAAACACCTCAGCTCTGCTGAGTGTGAAGCAACATGACCGCCCTGCTGCATGGAAAATGCTACTGCCCACATTTTGCTTTTATTTGTCAGGAATGTTTTGTTGAGCATTAAGGAAACAGTTGTGTCATTCTTAGTCATTCTAGTTTCTTCAAGTCACTTTTGTCTTTTGTGTTGTTGGTGGTGTCTTACCTCCAGTAAGGCCTGAGCGTTGGTAGGCTCCAGTTCTAGCACCTTCTGAAAGCAGTGGGAGGCAGCCATAGCGTTGCCTAGTGACAAGTGGCACTTCCCTTCTCGAAGGTGACCCTGTAACAGTTCATCCCAGTCACACACTAGTCACTATACCATCCACACCACACCTATGTGCTTCTGTGCTGGTGATGGCAAAGGCCTCACTGACACAAAGCTTCCACTCTAGCCTAGCTTGAGAATTGGCACTTGTCCCAGTAGCAGTATAGCTGTACTGACAGACATCTCCTGCTGGAACACGTGATGTACTTACGATGCAAGGATCTCTGACCTCGTACCTTCATGAAGCATGTGTCTAGCCGCACAGCCTGCTGGGAATCCTCTAGGGCCTCACGGAAACGGCAAAGCATCATCAGGGTCGCAGCACGGTTACCATAATAACTGGCATTCCTAGGGCATGCATCTGTAAACCAACACACCTCTAATCTAGTTTCACTGCTTTGGATACAATTCACAAGCACACAAACACTTGTCAGTAAAGCCCTGTGCCGTTACGATCACTTATCCACTGGTATTTGATGACTTCAGATAGCATTCGCTGAGTGTTGGTGTGTTACCAATGGCCTTGGTGTAGTAGCGGAGGGCTTCAGCATAGTCCTTCTCAACATACAACGCATTCCCCTTCTCCTTGAAAGTCTCTGCCTCCCTAATAACACAACAGCAAAGACCATTAAAAATACATCAGATTTATATTTGCTCAACTGAGTAATTTAGAAACCGGCTTACATCACATTTTAATTATTAATCAATATATACATTTCTTTTAACAGTTACTCAGTAGTTTCAAATGACTTTAATTTTACTGGCTTTCCCCAAAGCATCATAATGGAAAGATCAATTAACTGGTACAGAAGGTAATACACTGAACACTTTCTCCCCTTAAGATGATCTTAACACTACAATGTGTTGGAAATGAGGGTCAAGTTCAAATTCCAGTTGTTAATACCACCAACAAGAGCCATAACCCCAACTGATGTGGAAGAATGACTTGAGATTGCATAAAGCTGCTAAATAACAGGGTGGAGTGAATGTGGTCAGTGCATCCCATTATGCATGTTAAATAATGCCCTGAAGAGAAGACTGAAATCCACCACTAGAGTTCAGAAGTGCACGTCCAGACTGTGAGGCACACATGGGAAAACAAGTCCTACATAGAACTAGAAACCATTAATATCATTTAATCTACAAGTTTTTTGTTAGCAATTTCTGGACAATCAAAAATAACTATGTCAGATCTCTTAATGGACATGTCCTGGGACTTGGAGCAAAAGGACATGTTCTAAGTGACATTAAAAAATCATTAGGGTTAGTTTTTCGAACACAGCGGGTTGTTGTAGTACACTACGTTAAATTGAGAGATAATTACAGAAAGTTTACCGAGACACTGGGGATATAGGACAAGAACAACAAATACACATCGTGTTTAACTTAGTTTGTCAATGCGGCCACGTCTTGAATCGGAAAGCAAGCTGCTGATTTCTGCTGGACGAGGACTACGGTCCCATTGGAACCTACTAGAAGACGTCGCTGCAGTGGAGGGGCTGGTTAGCTAGCTCGGGTTAGCCGAGTGGCAGTTACTAATGTCTTACTTTAGCTTACCTAGTACAGCTAACATACCTGCTAACCATAAACCCTACACACCACGTTTCGGAAAAATTCGTCAAAGTTTCGTTGACGATGAAAATATGACTAACGTAAGCTAACTAGCTAGCTTTCTAGGACGCCATCATAACTAGGGTTAGCTAGCCCGAAATTGTATGCGGAAATAAACTTATAACATTGTTTTAAACATGATATGAATATTAGTTAAACTTACACCCATTAATAATTAAGTACCCTTAGCTATCATACCTCTCCAAATCCTCCTCGACTAATATTTGAGGCTGTGGTTTCGGTTCCACAGAAACATCACAGTCGACAGCTGCCATATTGTCTATTGAAGAGGTCAAGAACGACTTCCGGGGGGGACTTGTTTTGGTACCGATGACGTGCAGCAGAAACAAAGGAAACGCTATTACGAAGTCATCGCGATGGAGGTTCCCACCCTCATAGTGTTGATAGATGGAGGTTTCCATTGGCAGCGCCATCAGAATGTGATTTGGCATATATTTGTTGACTTTGCTCAAAATCAATGAATTTCTGACACAGTTTCAGCCGTTTGTGTGAGAGATATCAAGCCAGTAGAGATTGATCGTTGTTTGCAGTCATACAATGTGAAAAAGTCAAACATGAAAATTGTTTAGTTTCACACTATGGAGATTAATATAAGGCCAAAGTTTATGTGAATGCTTGAAAATCCTAAGAATTTGAAAAACATGAGTTTCTTACAATTGACATAAAAAAAACAAGGCAGATTTTTAACACACTTGTAATTGCAACGTTGTGAGTCTTTCTGTGCTGAATAGAATAAGTGTTGTCACATGACTCCAGTATAAACCATGTTAGAGATATGGCTACTTTTGCAGCTATAGTGCCCTCCCTTGTTACAGCAGCCACATGTTACACTATTTGGTAGACTTGTAGGAAGTCAGTCCATTTATGCACCGGACGAGTTTCGAGGCGATTGGCTAATGGTAAAATGGGCGATGACAGTTAATTGGCTGATGGCGGCATGTTTGGAATGGTCCACATAGTTTCCAAAAAAAACAAACACTGAGTTTCCAAAAAAAAAAACACAATCACAACATTTAAGAAATTGAGGCAAATGGGTGAAAGATTTGTAGATTTGTCAGAATGAGAACAGGAACAAATTTTCAGTTTGATAGATTGGTTGTTCAATGCATTTTGTCTGAGAAAAATAATAATAAGAGAAACTCTTAGCTCTTTAACTCTTTAGCTCTTAATCAACTCTTAATTTCAAAAAGCAATATTGTAACTAAATACTGGTATGACACTAAAGCTCAGTGAGTTGAGATGAAGACACAGAGAGACCTGATGCACAGTGATGACCTAACTTCACTGGTTTAGTCAGAGAGTTTGTAGCATCCAATCTCATTAATGCAAATATATGCAAATGGAAGACTCATCTTACTCATCTGCGTGGTTTTGTAACAGGAGGTTGGAGTGCTTGGAGTTGACACTCTTGTCACTGAGGGGCAGAAAACATGCTGTGAAAAGCTGGACCACATAATTCATGAAAAACCAAGACTGGCGGAGGTTCTGAGTTAACATGCGAGAAAGACCAGCACTGAAATATAAATATTAATGTGTATGTGCACTACATGGAAAACAACAGACAGGGGATGATAAATATCCCCTTCTTTTCTACTGATGTCCAAATGGAATGTCTAGAAAGTCAATAAATATCTACTCCAGTATAGTTCAGGTAAAGTCCTAGCAGAGCTGGTAATGAAACTTTAATACTGTCAACTGCAAAAGTAATAGGTCCTAATTATCATAATATATGAATAAATTATAATATAATTATCACCATAATATATCATAATCTAAATATATGCATAAATCATATTACTGTGACATTGGAAAATCAGCAGGGGGCGAGATTGGAGCTGCGTCGTCTTTAATGTCCATATTAGCAGAAGACAGATCAACAAGCAGCTCACCAATGAACAAAAACAAATGGGCCTAGAGGCAAAAAGGCGCTTAAAGCGCAGAAACGTTTAACAGTCACAAACTTGGCTCCTGCGAATCAAAAACGACACGTTTAGGGTGTGTGGACTGCTGGCTCCTTCTGGACAGGCTCAAGGAATACACGGCATTGAATGGCGGGACCCTTATTTATAGAGACAAATAGATGGAAAACAGGTGCTTGGAAAATGAACGG
The DNA here is from genome assembly GCA_020368025.1 of Brachyhypopomus occidentalis. NCBI lineage: Eukaryota > Metazoa > Chordata > Actinopteri > Gymnotiformes > Hypopomidae > Brachyhypopomus > Brachyhypopomus occidentalis. The sequence continues at coordinate 1,679,029 of JAGXOD010001360.1, read as the reverse complement.
GCGTGTTACTGGGCAGGTGATTGTGAGCGGGGGAGTAGCACTGTGGAGGTGTGTCTGTAAGTGGGTGTCAACCCTGTGCTCTGGGACTGGCAAATATAAGTCATAATATATCATAATATAAATATCTGAATGAATCATGATAATTATCACCGTAATATATTATAATAACTCATAATAATATAGTAATCATCATAATATATCATCATAAAAATATAATAATAAATCATAATAAATCATAATAATTGAATTATCATAACTAAATGAATAAATAATAATAATATAATTGTGTTTGTTGTCGCGTCCACTTATGCCCATGCATGTGCTTCCATGTGTGTTCCAGTGTGTGTGTGCGTATCTGTGTTATTCATGTCACCTGTCCCTTGTCTTGTTTATGTTGTGTTACATGTGTGTCCTGTTTGTGCTTGCGTATTTAAGTATGTGTCAGTCTACCTGGTTTGTGAGTTCTTGGACGTTTGTCACTCATCTATATGTTAGAGGTTCTTCCTAGTGCTAATGCGCTTTGCACACTAAATAAATTAGTTTTGTTCACCTGCTTGCTGTCTGTACTGTTTACTCACAGCTTTACAATTATACAGTTATCGTGTCATAATATAAATATAATAAATCATAATATAATACAATTATCATAATCTCTCATAAAATAAATATAATAAATCATAATATCATTTAATCATCACAATATATCATAAAATGTATAAAGGTATAATATAACATATAATATATCATAATATAATGGCATCAACCTTTTATGTGACTGATATGCAACAATATACACAAAAACCTCTAGAAATGGCTTTACATTATTACAATGGATACTCAACAACATCCAGTAGAGATCCAACATGTGACATTTAAAAAAAAACATGAATTTATACTTTTAATATTCCACTGCCTAACAGGGTTATAAAACCATACTGGGAGATGAATATGTACCACCTGAACACTACAGTAAATTTTCTCATGCTGTCGCCTCTGTGTTTGACCAGTGGATGTACTGAATACATTAATAATTCTTCCAGATAACATGGATGTCAGTTTCTGGGTGTCACGGTGAGAAGGCGGGATCGCCACCAGAGGGCACCCGCGAGAGCACCTGGCACACGTCACACCCTCACCTGGCGCAGACGCACACCCACACACACCACGTCACTCCCCCCTTCTCATTCTCCCGAATACTAATCACCTGTGCACGGTATTTGGGATCCCTTCTTAAGCCCACAGGTCCTGTCGTACAGTGCTGTGCATTGGCTTCACTTGGATGGATCACGCTCCACGGATCTCAAGGAAGACTCGCTGCTCCTGAACGACGCCTTGGAACTTTATAGTCATTACTTATCTGTTTGTCTTTATACTGGGCATAATTGCCTTTATTTTGGTTTATTCCTGTATGAGCATGGATTTAAATAAACAAGGAAGCTCGCTACCCTCGCCTCCTGCTGTCGACCTAAATACGTCACACTGGGAGGTAGTGCTAATATGAAAGATGTACTGAATAACATCCACTAGGCTAATGATAACATTTTCTGGCAAAGTGTAATAATTTTGAAAACTCTATGGTGATGTTAGCAGCATGTGGTACCAGCCAGACACTCCTGACGGCTCTTCATGAGACACGAGTGATTCCACGCTGCACTGGCTCTAGGGCACATGGGAGTTTGTGTCCTCACATTTGTCACATTTGTGTTAAATAGAGAGACACCTTCACACATACATGGTTGTGTGTATATGTGTCTTATGTAATCTGTTTTTCCATGAAAACAAATGATCTCTTGCTAATTTTCACATTCTCTCTCCTCTCACAGTGTGCTTGTAAAATATGCGTTACTTGTGCTGATCAGAGACTTTTATGATCATTAAGAGCTCAGTCAGATGATCCTAGACCAGAGTTTATGTGGACTATTCCAAACATCTGCACCTTGAGACCTGATTGTCAATGGCTAAAGAACAGTACCTTTGATAAAAGATTGAGAGAAAGCAATTCCATAAACGTACTTCACAGAATGCAACCTAACCTTGATCCTAAACCCCTAATTCCTAACTACTAACCCATTTTTGTTCAACAAATCCATGACATTCAGAAGGAGGTGCCATAGACTATAGTGCTATTTCTCACTCTAATAAAAGCCCTCACTGTGAATTGCACTTTTTAACGTGAAATAAACATTAAAACACGTTTGGACAACCTGAAAATCCTTTTTTTTACCCTCTCAAATATTTTCTATGCCTCTTTCTATCTCTTTCTATCCCTTTCCTTTTATTCTTCTTTCGATCCTTTGACTCTCAGTTCTTGCATACACCATGTCTACATTCTTCTACCCTGCAATGTTAACAAGAAAGAAGAAGTCAAGCTATATTTTGATTAGAGTAGAGGGATTGTCACGGTAACAGCCCCTGACCCCTCCCTCTGGGCGTGTCTAAGTATCTGTGTGATGGTAACAGCCCCTGACCCCTCCCTCCAGGCGTGTCTAAGTATCTATGTGATGGTAACAGCCCCTGACCCCTCCCTCCGGGCGTGTCTATGTATCTATGAGATGGTAACAGCCCCTGACCCCTCCCTCTGGGCGTGTCTAAGTATCTATGTGATGGTAACAGCCCCTGACCCCTCCCTCCGGGCGTGTCTAAGTATCTATGTGATGGTAACAGCCCCTGACCCCTCCCTCCGGGCGTGTCTAAGTATCTATGTGATGGTAACAGCCCCTGACCCCTCCTTCTGGGCGTCGTACATGTTTCTTGTCTTGTCGTGATATGTTGCACATGTGATTTCTTAGTATTCATGTATGTGTTGTCTGTGTTCCTTGTCTGTTGTCTTTGTTAAGTGTAGTGTGCAGCTATACATGTTCTTGTTAGTGTTAAGTGCTAATATAAATAAAACGGTTCTCGCCTCGGCTCTCTTGCTCTTGCCGTTACAGGGATTTCAGAAATTGCTGTACAGCACTTGGATATTCCTAAAGCTCTTTACTACCAACTAAAAATTAACAACAAAACAAATTCAACATCACATTGGGTCACACTGGGTTCTCTCATCAAAGCTGCTTCCCCTGACGTGGATGGGAGGCCACGGCCCTACAGACCAAACAGGAAAAAGAAACTAAGGTTGTCAGATTCGCAGTCACCCTGACAGCACCAGAGCCTGTAGGAACACAAGATGCTTCTATCATTTGTAATACTGTAACCCTATTGACCCTATTACAAGGGTCAATTAATCGCACTTTAACACAGTGAATGAGAGATTGTTGCAGGCAGCTCGCTATAACTTCAATAGTTTTGACCACAGACTGCTGTTGTACTTCTGCTGCGTCCGTGGGTGAGTGTCCTTCAGATGGTTTGTATGCAGTCGGGTCTATGGCTTCCTTAGGCTGCATAGTTTTAGCATTAACCTTTCTTGTGAGTTCCCACTGTGCAGGTCTCCCACCCCCACACCCCCATACCCCCCCATACTATTAAATTAAAAATAAGAAAATGTTCTCATGTAAGCCTGTAATTCACGGGCTTACATGCATGCGGTAGGTGTGGCTAATAGGGAGAGAAAATGATTGGAGCATGAGTTGCCCTCAAGGGTCCAGGAGCAGGTCGAAAGAGGCCAGGGGTTAGCAAAGGGGTCTGGATGATGGCTGCTGGCGTTGCTGTGTGGCGCAGCGTCAGAGGGTTAGTCGCCATTGTGCACAGGGTCGCAGAGGTCAAAGGTGAAGGAAGAAAGCCAGCCAATGTTCTGGACAGTTCTTTGTGCAGAGCTAATTTGGCCTAAGAGAGAAAAACATGATGCATAAGTTAAATATTAATAATATTAGCAACAACAACAATAAAGTCCAGCCTCTCTCGAGAGGATTGGTTAATATTTATATTATACAATATTTAACAATAATATTTCTTATTGCTATGTTTAAATGAGAAAAAGACCTTTGAATCTAATATCATTACTGAATGTGTGAGTTGTGTGTAATGATCAAATACCTCTGATGACTCCTTCACATCTACGTTTACTCTACAGCATCTTAGGCTGCACTGCAAATGCAATGACGTGGCAGACTTTGCTACAAACCCCTACAACCTCTCTACCAGTCTAATATAAACCCCTCTCTATCTCTACCAGTATTATATTCACCTGCCACCCACAGTCTCACTTCAGCCACCAAATCTGCATACTTCAGGTCACTAATCCCCTAACACCTCTCTCTACTGGTTTTATATAATCCCCTAACACCTCTCTCTACTGGTTTTATATAATCCCCTAACACCTCTCTCTACTGGTTTTATATAATCCCCTAACACCTCTCTCTACTGGTTTTATATAATCCCCTAATACATCTCTATACTGGTTTTATATAATCCCCTAACACCTCTCTCTACTGGTTTTATATAATCCCCCAACACCTCTCTCTACTCGTTTTATATAATCCCCTAACCTCTCTCTACTGGTCTCTACTGTTCCACCTGTGTTCTCTCTCCTCAGCCACCAAGTCTGTGTACTTCAGTTTATTCTCTCTAAAGCTTCAGCCACTACATCCTCATAAACAATACGTTTACTTTCAGAGTACAACACTATGTCCTGCCTCAGCATAGTTAATGTTGCGCTGGGACCTGTAGTTTTTTACCTATGCGCACAAGCCATTTCCCATCTCATATTTACCCATCTGTAGTCTGTGCTTGTTCTCCAATGCACTGCCCTCTCACACAAACTTAATAACCTTGTTGCTATTATCACTCAGCAATGTGTCAAATGTCAAATCAATATGGTAATGTGCTAAGCACTTGATTGTGTCTCCACATGGTTCTGTAACACACTAGTTAGCCAATCATGACTCTTAAATACAATCATGAAATGCTCCTATCTCAGTTCTGACTTCAGTAAGAAGGTAGGTAAGGATTACATAGTGTGGATAAATATTGCATCTTGATATCGATAATATCGAGGGTGGGACCTCCACACTCAGATGTAGGTGTGGTACAGTGTTGGACGTCCACACTCAGATGTAGGTGTGGTACAGGGTGGGACCTCCACACTCAGATGCAGGTGTGGTACAGGGTGGGACCTCCAGTCTCACCTGAGGAGATGCTGTCGTGAGGCTGTAGGGCTGGTTTACTCCCTGGAAGGCGGAGCCTGTTGCACTCAGACCAGTCAGTCCCACATTCTACAAGGAGAAAAATGGGATGAGGTAGAGCAACAGTGAAGGTGAGAAGTGAAGTATACTGTGTGTGTGGGTGGTGCTGCTACAGAGATTGTGTGTGGGTGCTGCTATAGAGGTTGTGTGTGGGTGGTGCTATAGAGGTAGAGCTGCATACGTTATATATCCGCCAGAATCTATGAACGTGTGCTAATCCGAAACCTTGAACAGGTCAGTTACTAAGGACTGTCTGACCAAAATATTTCAGTAAAAACAAAAAAGGATAAACAAAGTAAGACAAAACCAGTCAGTGTGTGTCTGTGTGTGAGTCTGTGTGTGAGTCTGGTGTGTGAGTCTGTGTGTGAGTCTGCGTGTGAGTCTGTGCACTTAGTGAATCTGAGCATGTGGGGAGCAGGGTGGTGCGTGTTTGTGTGGTGACTCACAGTGAGCAGTGGGTGGGCGGTGCCTCTGTGTGTTGACTCAACGTGAGCTGTGAGTGGGCGGATGCCTCTGTGTGGTGACTCACTATGAGCAGTGGGTGGGCGGGGCCTCTGTGTGGTGACTCACTGTGAGCAGTGGGTGGGCGGGGCCTCTGTGTGGTGACTCACCGTGAGCAGTGGGTGGGCGGGGCCTCTGTGTGGTGACTCACCGTGAGCAGTGGGTGGGCGGGGCCTCTGTGTGGTGACTCACCGTGAGCAGTGGGTGGGCGGAGCTTCTGTGTTGGCTGAACTTTGATTTTGGGGGTTTTCCTGACAGTCTGTCTTTATGTCTCCTACTGCTCAGATGCTGATGTAAGAACAAAGGAGGAGAGAGGAAGGTGGAGTAACATTTAGGTAAGCTACATTATTTATACAGGTTAAGAAAGCACTAGGGTTAGGGTTATAATAATAATAATAATAATAATAATAATAATCTTTATTTGTATAGCACCTTTCATGCATACATGCAACTCAAAGTGCTTTACAGATTAAATAAATCAAAACATTAAAATGAAGCAAACATTAAAAGAAATAATAAAAAAATAAATAAAATGAAATGAAATAAAATAAACAAAATAAACAAAATAAACAAACAGGTAATAACAGGTAATAAAATAAAGGTAATAAAATGACAAATTCTTAAGATAATAGACAAAATTATGTAATAAAGTACTTTGGTAAATAGAACTATTAAAATAATTAGAACAAACATAAAATGTAACTAAATAAAATGATGAAGAAAGTAAATAAAATGGAAACCTAGTACAACAGACATAGCTTAACTAAAAGCAGATCTAAACAGGAAGGTTTTAAGACTCCTCTTGAAGCTATGCAGGGATGAAATGTCTCTGAGCTCCTCAGGAAGAGAGTTCCAGAGTTTTGGGCCATAACGGCTGAAGGCACCCTCACCAATCTTTAATCGGCTTTTAGGAATCACCAGTAGATTACTGTTTGACGACCTGAGAGACCTGACTGGAACATATCTAACTATCATTTCACTGAGGTAAAGAGGAGCAAGACCATGAAAACCATCACTAGAACCTTAAAATCTATTCTAAAGCTGACAGGTAGCCAGTGCAGTGAGTGGAGCGCAGGTGTAATATGATCCCTCTTTCTCGTGCGGGTCAGGACCCTTGCAGCAGCATTCTGAACTCGCTGTAGCTGAGAAATCGAGCTCTTTGGGAGAGCAGATAGCGTTACAATAATCAAGCCTTGATGTGATAAATGCATGGACAAGTTTTTCACTATCAGCAGGAGAGAGCATATCTCGGACCTTAGCGATGTTTCGGAGGTGAAAATAAGCTGTCTTGCATGTGGTCATGATGTGTGATTTAAAGCTTAGCTCATTATCAAAAGTGACGCCCAAGTTCTTAACATATTGTTTGGCTTTCAGATTAATTTGATTTAAATAGGTCTGAACATCTTCCCTTTGTGAGTCACTACCAAGAACAAGAACCTCTGTCTTCTCTTTATTTAATTACAGAAAATTGTCAGACATCCATGTCTGTATATCACCTATGCACTCAAACAGTGAGCTAATTGGTTTTAGGGCTTTAGGTTCTAGAGAAATGTAAAGTTGAGTGTCATCCGCATATTGATGATAACTAATTAGGGTTTAGGGTTAGCACTGGAGTTAGGGTTAGCACTAGGGTTATGGTTAGCACTGGGGTTAGCACTGGGGTTAGAGTTAGCACTAGAAATCACTAGAACAATATTTAATTACTTAAGACAGTAAGACCACACTACACTATATTCTGAATAATTCAGAAGCTCTCTGTGAAATATAGTGTGTATATATCAACTCCCCCTCGTCCTCTGTGTGGTCTCTTCACGCTCAGGTCCTCTGCCAGCGGTCTGGGAGCTGGAGGTCCTGTGCAGTATCTCACATGACTGCACTCTTCTGGATGGAGGTCCATCTCTTCCTGCTAGCATCTTGCTTTTACATGCTGAATTGTTTCAGGGGCATCTGTGCAAAGCCTGTGTCTGTGGTCCTGTGTGGGGATCCCAGCCTCTGTTGAGCTTGTATTCAGTGCTTGTTTCTGTGCAGCACTTAGTGCCTCCATGTCTTTCAGTCCAACCTATTCCAATATATTTTTTCCAACCACTTCCACGAGATGTTCTGAGGTCCTCACTGAGCACTTCACTTGCAGCCATCTTCATGGTGTACTTCTGGATCTTGGTTGTTTTATTCTAGATAGTGGCTCTGATGCTCACTAGTCTCTGGGCTCCCTTCCATAGGAATAGAATATGGCTCCTATCCCTGTGACTCCTACATTTATGATTTTGATATAAAAAATAGAAAAGGGTATAATGAGCTTAGAATTTCTAGAATTATAATTATAAACTAACCTGTTTGAGCTGAGTCTCCGAGTTGACTGCTATGTCACAGACATCACAGTGATGCAATTGGTGGATAGAGGTGGCATTGTTCTTGTTGCCATGGCGTTTTGGGCGGGGATTCAAATGGGATGAGACCACCTTTCCTCCCCGTCGCCGAGGCTGCACAGACTGACCCTCCAGCATCAGCTTGTGCTTAGAACCTGTAACCATGACATTATCAAGTCCAATCAAAACCATCTTGGTAAAACAAGCCAAGCAGCCCTATCAGAGAGTGGCGGTCTGCCCCTGTCCCACTCAGCTCTGCTCCACATTACTGTACAGACTGCTGACTGCTTGATAACAATGTTTAAGCAAAAAGGACCAAAAATCACGAAGCTATTCTAACATTCTGAAACTTTGCAAATATTAAACTGAGATGCTTTAGGGGCCAAGTGAAGTCAGAATTGTTTGGATCAACAATTTGGATCTGAGATTAATACTTTTTCTGTGTCAGTATTTCAAATCTGTCCCTTTGCTTTGAATACATCACAAGAGTAAAATCACACCCACACCTGCTCTTCAACTTCCATTGGTAAGATGATCTCAGTTTCTGATGCAACCGATGAGCAGTAACCATGGAAATGAGACTGTGGCTTCATTTCTCAGTGAGCAGATGTGCCTGATGTTCTGAGTTATAATGGGATGATTTACAGGAGGATATTGTGGGAGGTCCCATTCAGCCGAGGGCGCTTGGAAACAGATGACAGAGCTGCTCCTTTTGTAACGTTATGTGAATGGCAGCGCTGCGAATGATAAAATCTTACCATGATAATGTGCGTACAGTTGTGAGCTGGAGTTAACGGTCACTTTGCAGATGGCACAGTGAAGATTCTTCCTTCCCACTGCCTCTTCTTCCTCTGCTCTGGCAGCTGATTGTTGTCCTGCTGGATGTGGTGTCCACTCAGAGCCCAGGCTGCCTGGCTCAGGCACAGACGCCTTGATTCTCAGACTTGCAGAGTCCTGGGACCTGCATGAGATCTCGGGGAAGGAGGGCAGAGTCGCGCCCAGTGAGGAAGCCTCGCAGATGGGTGTGAGTGCCGCGATGCCTGTCTCGATACCAGCCACCTCTGTCCTCAAGTGGGCTGCCTGGGAATCACAGAGAGACACTGCAGAAGGACAAAAAGTTAGGATTAGAGGGAGACAATTGGGATTAGAGGGACACAGTTGGAATTTGAGGGAGACAGTTGGGACTAAAAGGAGACAGTTAGGATTAGAGGGAGACAGTTGGCATTAGAGGGAGACGGTTAGGATTACAGGGAGACAGTTAGAATTAGAGGGAGACACAAACACACACACACCTGTCCTCTCCAATGGACTGCTGTCCAGTGCAGGGGTGTTGCACGTTGTACCCTCTTCCTGCTGTGTGGGGGCATGTCTGTCCCGGCCTGTGTGGAGCATCCGCCCCCTCTGTTTGATCTTCAGTCTGCGTGCATGCTTATGACCTCGGTAATGACCCTCTGCTTGGCTCTGTCCACATCAACCAAACAAAACAGCAGAATTTCTTTCTGGTATGATGTGATTAAACACACACGCTTTAGATTTTGACTTCAACTGTGTTAGTTCACCCAGATTATGCACAGTGAGTATGAGAGAGATGATGGGAGGGTGTTTAGAGAAATAACATGCATCCACACATACATATTATGTTCTTGTTTTGATTTTATTTCCTGATTCCTCTTTGTGTGCTTTTATTTTGAAATACCTTTTTGTGTCTGCCTTCACGCCCATGTATCTTGTGTCTTCACATTGTGTATTGGTTTCACCTGTGTCTCATTTAATCCTTGTTTTGCCTGTGTATTTAAATCCTGTGTTTCACCCTTCATGTTGCTGTGTAAGTCCCTGTTTTCCAGCCACTTTGTTTTCTAGTTCTTGTTGTTAGCTCTGGTATATTTCCATGTCTGGTTTCTCATTACTGTTTAACACCATAGTGTTTCCTGTTAGCTGTGTTTTTGTCACTAGTTTGAGTTGGGTTAGTTATTGTGTTAGGTTCTTTGTCTAAACAACAGTGAGCCCCACTCCTACCACTACAAAGCCCTGCAATGCCAAGAGCTGAGCAGAGAGAGGAGTCCCCACACAGCTGGTCCTGACACTGAGCTCACTAACACACACTAACACTGTTGCACATCAGGACCTGACTGAAGAAGAGTCCCCACACAGCTGGTCCTGACACTGAGCTCACTAACACACACTAACACTGTTCCACATCAGTACCAGACTGGAATACAATCAATCAGGCCAAACCAAATTATAACAATTCAAAAACAAAACTACATCACCCATTGGATCGCACAAACACAAGCACAAGACAAAATGCAGTGCTATCTGGCCCTAAAATGACAGAACACTGTAGCGGACTACCTGCTTACAGTGACTGATACTAAACACAGAAACACGATGACAAAGTACAGACTCAATGAACACAGCCTGGCTATCCAGACCGGCCAATACCCAGAGAGCAGAGACTCTGCAGCAGTGTAACAGTGTGACTGTAGAGACAGAGCTGCACTTCCTCACTGAATGGGAAACATTTCACCAAATACATCAGATCTACTTCACAACATTTGAGTTGATTCACCCCAACTTTATATAGAGTGTATATAGAGGTATAGAGTGAGGGGAGTGGGGTGAGTGGGGTATAGAGATAGAGTGAGAGAAAGAGTGAGTGGAGTGGAGTATAGAGAGAGAGAGAGGGAGAGATACAGAGTGAGGGGAGTGGGGTATAGTGTGAGGGGAGTGGGGTATAGATGGAGGGGAGTGGGGCATAGCGCGAGGGGAGTGGGGTTGCGTCTCTCACTGTGGAATTAAACCGCAGGTGACAGACATTACAGGAGATGATCTGCTTCTTCCTGATTGGCTGTGGCAGTCCAAACGTGTGGTTAATCACAGCCTTCTGAACAGGATCTGTCTACAGACACAACACAAACAGAAAAGGATTTATTTTCATCCCCATAGGCTTTTAAAAGAATAACACTTCATAGTACATCATACAGTATTAATGACCTCTGCTAATGATAATAGCCTAGTGAATGAATGATCTTTACTGATGCAAACCACATGAATAATCCCCTGTGAGGGTTAGGATTAGCCCCCTGTGAGGGATAGGATTAGCCCCCTGTGAGGGATAGGATTAGCCATGTATTGCAGTTGTTTTAGGTGTAAATATTTACGTATCCTGGTTACTACCTATAGAAAAAGTGAAAAGGTCCTGTTATGTGACCCTCTCAACAGCATCCTATACACCATGTGACCATTTGTTTCTGTTTTTCTTATTCCAAGTTTGATTCTATGCCACACCTGCACAGAGGGGTCCCATGTTTCCCCCTTAGCCTCATCACCCGTGTCTCACCCTCATCTCCTGTGTCTCAACCTCATCACCTGTGTCTCACCCTCATCACCTGTGTCTCACAAGTTTGTTTTCTTTGTTTTGTCATGTGTGCAAAACAAAGAAAACCCCCCAACCTGTCAAGAGTGTTTTGTTTATGTAGCCATGTGGGTTTTGATTTTGGAATGCCCTTGAATAAATCTCGCTCTTCTCAGCGTTCATGTTTGCCTCCCCTTCGCTCTGCGGCGCCTCCAGAGTTGCATGTTTTTATATTGTTTGTATGATGGAGCTCTACATTTTACATTCATGTTACACCTCCTTGTTCAGGCTTGAACCAAGTGAGTGTGTGATGCCCATTAAGACCATCTGTGTCACGGTCTGCCCCGCCCCCTCCTGTCATTCTCGTTTCTGTGTTTGTTTTTGTAGCCATGTGCTTCTTAGTCCCTCCTTGTATTTTGTAATCCCTGCCCCTCGTTAAGTATTTCAGGTGTCTCATGTTAGTTCTGTGTTATTTATTCCCTCTGTTTGGTCTACTGTGTTGGTGGTTATTTTGTCTTCAGCCCTTGTCGTTTCGCGTCGTCGTACTTTGTCTAAAACCTCTGTAGTGTTTCTGTCATAGCGTTTAGTCTCTCATTGTGCATTCTGTTTCAGCTTCGTGTATGTTTCTAGTTCTCCTTCGTGTTAACTAGTCAACTAGTGTTTCTCTGTTTCATTATGTCTCTGCGTGTAGGTTATGTCTCGTGTTATGGTATGTCTCACAATAAATCTCGCTCATCTCAGCGCTTGTGTCCGTCACGTAAATCCACGCCTCGCTCGGCGTTACATAATAACCAGCCACCTAAGGACACAGCGAGAGAGCGAGACTCCGGTGAGTTCCGTCGCTGTAACGAGATGATGGCTGCTCCCGTGCAGTTCACATCTCCGGTGTTACAGCACGAACAAACCGGAGACAGGAAATCCCCTGGCGCTGTGGGTACAGCAGGTTCTCTACGGGATAGACAGGCTATTCTGGACATCTTCCGTTTAGCTGTCTATTGCCGGGAGAACCCGGAAGAGCACCATGATCCTGCCCTTCTTGGTGACCGCTACAGGGAGGGGCAACCTGTAGCGCAAGACGTGGCCAGGAGGAGTGAATGTGCAGGTGGTCTGTACAACAACACTCGGCGTGCTCTAAAACAGCACTGCGAGCTCCCGATACCTCAAGTGGGTCGGAGCATGCGCAGTAAGAGCCGCCGAGGAGACCCTGTACCTGCATGTTCCTCCAGGATTTCAGAGGCAGAAGTGGTGGCAATGAACAGCACTGCCACCTCGGCAGGCCCCCCTATGGCAGGTGATCCGCCGAATAATTTTTTGGGGGGTGGTGGCCGAGTGCACGAGGCCCAGGAGAGGCCAGCCAGCGCACCGGTGGCCCAGGAGAGGCCAGCCAGCGCACCGGTGGCCCAGGAGAGGCCGGCCAGCGCACCGCAGGCCCAGGAGAGGCCAGCTTGTGAACGGGTGGCCCAGGAGAGGCCGGCTCGATTGCCCGAGGCCCAGGAGAGACCGGCTAGCGAACCGGTGGCCCAGGAGAGGCCAGCTAGCGAACCGGTGACCCGGATGGGGTCTTTCACGTCTCCTGTTTCCGTGACTCAGAAGAGGTCTCCCACGTCACCTGTTCCCGTGACCCGGATGGGGTCTTCCACGTCTCCTGTTCCCGTGACCCGGAAGGGGTCTTCCACGTCTCCTGTTCCCGTGACCCGGAAGGGGCCTCCCACGTCTCCTGTTCCCATGACCCGGAAGGGGCCTCCCACGTCTCCTGTTCCCGTGACCCGGAAGGGGTCTCCTACGTCTCCTGTTCCCGTGACCCGGAAGGGGTCTCCCACATCTCCTGTTCCTTGTGTCCGTCACGTAAATCCACGCCTCGCTCGGCGTTACAATCTGTGTGCTTGGAATTTTCATCTCACTGACATTCTCATGAAGCCAAATTTATTTATATGGTGCTATTATTAAGCTGTTGTCACAAAGCAGCTTTACAGATGTACGGTTCTCTGGTGACCAAGCCAAAGGGGACAGTGGCAAAGACAAAACCTTGATAGAAACCAAGAATGAAGAAGCCTTTCCTCCTCTGGTCGACACCACAACAGGAACAAAATTAACAATATGCAGTAAACCCTCGTTTATTGCGGGAGATTTGTTCCAGAACCACCCTCGATAACCGAACAGCCGCGAAGTAGAAACGGTATATTTATTTAAGTTTTTATACACTATATTTAAGCCTTATAAACCCTCCCCAACACTTTTACGCTACATAAACATTTCCCATTCCCATAATAACCATTCCCACACTGTTTTATTCATGTATTAACTGCATTATTCAACGAGAAAACTGCAAAACAAAATCACAACACCGCAAACAAAAAACTTTCGACGCGCGATCAAACGATGCTCCACGTGAAACGGCCGAGCGAAAGCGTAGAAAGCGCGCAGACCCGGAGATGAGGAAGCTGCGCACAGACGAAAGGTAAACAACGTGCCACTGTACTGAGCCAATCAGGCGCTGGGATACAAAGCAGCACTCTCTGGTTGGTCGCTTGTCCAGCAAGCAACCAATCGTGTGTTGTTTACAATCTCATGTAGGCGAGTAGCGTCTCTGGCAAGCGATGCTGGTTCTCGTTTCCGAGAGTAAATATGCACTATTTACTGTAATTCGTACTATTTTATTATACTATTTTACTATTTTATTAAAAATCCGCAAAAAAACTGAAGCGCGAAGTGGCGAGGGTTCACTGTATAACAAAATAAGCAATAAGAACAAGTGAGCAATGAAAATCTATTCTGGGATCCTGAACATCTTAGTCTGCTTTGATGAACGTGTCTAGAATCCATCTGGTGCAGGAGCAATAAAACTATAAATCCAACTGATACGTGCATAGTTTATGGGCACCATTAACATTTATTTCTATTACAAATTGATTATCTTTTTCATTCTAATCCACTTTATTTTGGGCCATATTCTTTCTCTCACCTCCTGGTGTGGCAGCAAATCCCACCTTTAAATTATGCGCATTGAAGCTCCTTTACATTGGCTGAGAGCGTGGACACTTTATAGATGAGACTGCTGGTTAGGAATCAGCTACTATCTCTAAATGTCTTTGTCTGAGATAGCTGCTATGGGATAAGATCAGCCTGTGAATGCTTGGGGTGTTGGCCCTAGATAAAATGTTCACTTGCCTTCATTATCAGTGTAGGAAAATAAGAGTTCTGGTAATTGTAATTGTAAGAATTCTCACAGTTGTACCCTTACAAATAAATATATGGACACTTAGTAGTACCCTTAAAAAGGAAGACATGATAACAAGGAAACAGCACTGAAGAGGAGAAAACACTAAGAGTATATACACAGGCTAATGAACCAGACACAGGTGACATCAATATCAAAGAGAGGGGAACCAAATCAGGGTGGAACTCAAAGACAACAAAAAGCACATGGGAATAAAACCATGTGGCATAGACACTGAACGTGTGGATGTTGGCAAATGGAGTAGGATATGGAATATGGTCACTACATAGAAACTGACCGTGTGGATGTTGGGAAAGAGACTCAGAGGGGTGGAGCCATTAACTTGCAGGGACAGGAAGCGCTTTAGGTCCAGCGGAGACTGCAATGTTCTACCAGGAAGTGGTAATGATGTCAGCAGAGTGCCGCCCTGTATGGGACTTCCTGTAGATACAGGAAATGGGAAGCAGAAGTACTAATCATCTGACTTGACCATTTATTACATTTGCTAATTGACAAACATATTTCACAAAAGTCAGGGTTACTTTTGATATTAACCTTAATATATTGTGAGCTGTTAGAAGGAGACTGTGATCATAAATTTACTGCCTGAAACTGTCGACATTCAGCTACAGCCCACAAATACCCACATCAGTTAGGGTTACCCTAGGATTAGGGTTTGGGTTACCCTAGGATTAGGTTTACCCTAACCAGTGATCAGAGTTGGTAAGAAAATCTTTGTGGATAGTGTAGTGAGAGTAGTGTGATGGATGTAGTAGTGAGTGTAACTGTTTTAATTGTTTAAAATTCAATAAATATAAAAACAAACATTCAAATTTTCATAGTATAAATTAATTTTTTAATTATTATATACAAAATATCAGAAAAACTTTAAAATAACAAAATAACCTAGCCTATCAATGTCTAGCCTGTAAATTCAGCACAGCAAGTATTACAGGAAAAACCTAGCACCCCAGGAGATAACTAGATACCTAGTTGTGTGTGTGTGTGTGTGATTGTGTGCGTGTCTGTCTCTCCTCAATGCCATCAAATCTAAGATTCTGTACATCCCCGGAACTCCCAAAACTGATCACAACCTCACAGTTTCCTTAGAGAACTCCCTACAATTGGCACCTGATGATCCAGAGCACAGCAGCATGTCTTCAATCTTCTTAAGGTCACACACATCTCTCCACTGCTGTGTCCTTCACTGCAGAACTTGCCTGCATCACATTTCAAACCCTGATGCTCACTTGCTAAGCCAAAAATGGAAATACATGATGACAATGGGCAAATCCTTATCCATACTTCCAACCTTAGGTACTTCAAACCTCAGGTATGGCTCTGTTGAAACACCATGTCTCAAGTCACATGGATGGAGATTCTGTTCTGCCTCTCAGACGGTGGACCAAACTTCCCCTGGATGTCCAGACAGCAGAGTCCCCTGCTGTCTTCAAATGCAGATTTAAGACGTGTCTATTTGCCAAATATTTAAATAATCATTGATCCTGAACCCGGGTGGCATGGTGGTGTGGTGGTTAGCACTGTCGCCTCACAGCAAGGTGGTCTGGGTTTGATTCTCGGTCTGGGCTGCTCTGTGTGGAGTTTGCATGTTCTCCCTGTGCCTGCGTGGGTTTTCTCCGGATACTCCGGTTTCCTCCCACAGTCCAGAGACATGCATCTTAGGTTGGATTGGTCACTCTAGATTGCCTGTAGGTGTAATGTGTGTGTGTGTGTGTGTTGGCCATGTGGTGGACTGGCGACCTGCCCATGTTGTACCCTGCCTTTGCCCGGAGATGCTGGGATTGGCTCCAGCCCCCCCGTGACCCTGACTAGCGGGAATACGCGGTACGGATAATGAATGAATGAATGATCCTGAACCCATGATATTCATACTATTGTTGGTTAACTGGAACTCTAGCATGTATTGTTTGATATTTGTTACTGCACTTATTGATGTTGTCACAGTAGGCCGACCCCAGTCTCACACTGGAGACGCCCACTCACACACCCTCATCACCTACACTCCTCACACACACCCTCATCACCTACACTCCTCATACACCCTCATCACCTACACTCATCACCTTACACTCCTCACACACCCTCATCACCTACACTCCTCACGCACCCTCATCACCTACACTCCTCACACACCCTCATCACCTACACTACACTCACTCCTCACACACCCTCATCACCTACACTCCTCACGCACCCTCATCACCTTACACTCCTCACGCACCCTCATCACCTACACTCCTCATGCACCCTCATCACCTACACTCCTCACGCACCCTCATCACCTACACTCCTCATACACCCCTCATCACTTACACTCCTCACACACCTCATCACCTTACACTCCTCATGCACCCTCATCACCTTACACTCCTCACGCACCCTCATCACCTACACTCCTCATGCACCCTCATCACCTCATCACCTCACTCATCACACCCTCATCACCTACCCTCATCACCTACACTCCTCACGCACCCTCATCACCTACACCCTCATCACCTACACTCCTCACACCCTCATCACCTACACTCATCACCTTACACTCCTCACACACCCTCATCACCTACACTCCTCACCCTCATCACCTACACTCCTCAGGCACCCTCATCACCTACACTCATCACCTACACTCCTCACACACCCTCATCACCTACACTCCTCAGGCACCCTCATCACCTACACTCCTCACGCACCCTCATCACCTACACTCTACACCCTCATCACCTTACACTCCTCACACACCCTCATCACCTACACTCCTCACGCACCCTCATCACCCTCATCACCTACACTCATCACCTACACTCCTCACACACCCTCATCACCTTACACTCCTCATACACCCTCATCACCTACACTCCTCACACACCCTCATCACCCTACACTCCTCACGCACCCTCATCACCTACACTCCTCACGCACCCTCATCACCTACACTCCTCACACCCTCATCACCTACACTCCTCATGCACCCTCATCACCTACACTCCTCATACACCCTCATCACCTACACTCATCACCTTACACTCCTCATCACCTACACTCCTCACACACCCTCATCACCTACACTCCTCACGCACCCTCATCACCTACACTCCTCACGCACCCATCACCTCACACTCCTCATCACCTACCTCATCACCTACACTCCTCACGCACCCTCATCACCTACACTCCTCATCACCCTCACACTCCTCATCACCTACACTCATCACCTACACTCCTCACGCACCCTCATCACCTACACTCCTCAGGCACCCTCATCACCTACACTCCTCACACACCCTCATCACCTACACACCTCATCACCCTCATCACACTCCTCAGGCACCCTCATCACCTACACTCCTCACGCACCCTCATCACCTACACTCCTCACGCACCCTCATCACCTTACACTCCTCATACACCCTCATCACCTACACTCCTCACGCACCCTCATCACACTCCTCACACACCCTCATCACCTACACTCCTCACGCACCCTCATCACCTACACTCACTCTCACGCACCCTCATCACCTACACTCCTCACGCACCCTTATCACCTACACTCCTCAGGCACCCTCATCACCTACACTCCTCCCTTGGTCTCAATCACCCATTTATTGACATCTCCTCATCACCATCACCTGTTCACATTCTCATCCTATTTAAACCCAAAGTTCTTCCTCCATTGCTGTGCATTATTTTCAGACTGCGTGCCGTCAGAGCAGCTGACCTTGGCCCTCCTCAGCGCTTCACTGCATGTGCTTATCGCGCTCTCTGTGCCTTTTGATTGTGTGCTGCGCTACCACGCTTATTTGCGTTGTTGTCGCCACATGGCATGATGGACATTACAGACGTGCATTTGTGGCACAATGGACATTCCAGACGTGACTTTGTGGCATGAAGGACATTAAAGACGTGACATTTAAGATTTGCCTTTGTGGTACGATGGACATTACAGATGTGCCTTTGTGGCATGAAGGACATTAAAGACGTGACATTTAAGACGTGCCTTTGTGGCATGATGGACATTACAGACGTGCCTTTGTGATACGATGGACATTACAGATGTGCCTTTGTGGCATGAAGAACATTAAAGACGTGACATTTAAGACGTGCCTTTGTGGCATGATGGACATTACAGACGTGACTTTGTGGCACAATGGACATTACAGACGTGCCTTTGTGGCATGAAGGACATTAAAGACGTGACATTTAAGACTTGCCTTTGTGGCTCGATGGACATTACAGACGTGACTTTGTGGCACGATGGACATTACAGACGAGCCTTTACTTCACAACTGTCTGAGACACTGACACTGCTGAAGCGCTGTCGCCTGGACTGCTACTATATATATATATATATATATATATATATATATATATATATATTTATATAGGGTTTGCATATTTAAATAAAAGCATGATAGGGAGATTTTCAAACATGATCTCCACTGTTCTGTGCACTGTTTCTTAACACACTCCCACACAACTCTATAGTAGGAACTATGCTAGTAGGAACATATGTACTCACTGCAAATATGACTACATATGTAAATATATGTAAATATTTTCCCCCACCAAATTGTTTTACTGTCCCCCCCGCCAACGCAGTCTATAACCGGGCCTGCTGCAAATCCCAGCTCACATACGTACACACACACACACACACACACACTCACACACACACACATTAAGTCAGTGGGTTGATTTTCTTCAAGCAGGTTCCTCAGCAGGCTATTTTATGTGGCTCAAACAGCATGGCTGCCCCTCAATCAGCCCCTAAAAATAACCCAGGAGCATCTGCACCAGAGGAGATAAGACGGCAGCAATCAGGCCTGGAGCTTATTGAGCAGAGAGCAGCTTTGTAGCCTTACTAACCCCCTCCCTTCACCCCTCCCCCACACAATCTATCCTTTTTTCTCTCTCAACCCTCTCTCACACTCATCCCCTCTCTCTCTATCCTCTCTGACACACTTCCTCTCTTTCTTTTCTTTCTCACATTCCCTCACTCCCTCCTCTCACACTTCCTCACTCCCCCTTTACACTCCTTCTCTCCCACACACCCCTCTCTTTCTCCCTCTCTGTCTCTCTCCCTCTCTCCCGCTCTCTCTCCCTCTCTCTCTTTCTTCCTCTCTCACTCCCTCTCTCTCTTTCTCCCTCTCTCTCCCTCTCTTTCTCCCTCTCTCTCATTCCCTCTCTCTGAACATAGTTCTCTGCATTAATGGTGCCTTTCCAGACATGCAAGCTGCCCATGCCACAAGCACTCATGCAACCCCGTACCTTCAGTGACGCAGGCTTCTGAACACAGCGTTGATAACAACTTGGGTTATCTTTGTCCTCTTTGTTCCGGATGACATGGCGTCCAAGTGTTCCATAAAGAACTTCAAATCGTGACTCATCTGACCACAGAAGTCTTCCATTTTGCCACACTCCATTTTAAATGAGCTCTAGCTCAGTGCAAACGTCTGAGCTTGTGGAGCTTACTTAAAAATGGCTTCCTCTTTGCACTGTAGAGTTTCAACTGGCAACGGCGGATGGCACGGTGGATTGTGTTCACTGACAATGCTTTCTGGAAGTATTCCTGAGCCCATTCTGTTATTTCCTTGACAGTGGCATTCCTGTTTGAGGTGCAGTGACGTTTAAGGGCCTGGAGATCATGAGCATCCAGTAGAGTTTAGTGTTTAGTGATTGTTCCAGATTCTTTAGATGATGTTATACACGGTTGATGATGATAACTTAAAAGTCTTTTTTGGGATTTGTTGACACTGTGAAATTTTGAATGAACATATTTTTCCTTTAAAATGTCACATGTACTCAGTTTAAACTTTTGATCTGTGATTTGTGTTCTATTCTGGATAAAATATTACATGTTGGCACCTCCACATAATTGCATTCAGTTTTTATTCACAATTTGTTTAGTGTCCCAACTTTATTGGAATCTGATTTGTATTATTGGTATTATTAGTAGAGGGTTTTACTCTACTACCCTCAGCACCCAACTGCTTACACTGCACTGGACTCAGTCCATCTCTCTCTATTTAGAGAGAGATTGATATCTCTCCTAACCCACAAGTCTAAACCCTAACCCACATGTCTAAACCCTAACCCTAGTCTAAAGCCTAACCCACAAGTCTAAACCCTAACCCACATGTCTAAACCCTAACCCACAAGTCTAAAGCCTAACCCTAGTCTAAACCCTAACCCTAGTCTAAACCCTAACCCTAGTCTAAACCCTAACTCACAAGTCTAAACCCTAACCCTAGTCTAAACCCTAACCCACAAGTCTAAACCCTAACCCTAGTCTAAACCCTAACCCACAAGTCTAAACCCTAACCCTAGTCTAAACCCTAACCCACAAGTCTAAACCCTAACCCTAGTCTAAACCCTAACTCACAAGTCTAAACCCTAACCCTAGTCTAAACCCTAACCCACAAGTCTAAACCCTAAACCTAGTCTAAACCCTAACCCACAAGTCTAAACCCTAACCAACAAGTCTAAACCCTAACCCTAGTCTAAACCCTAACCCACAAGTCTAAACCCTAACCCTAGTCTAAACCCTAACCCACAAGTCTAAACCCTAACCCTAGTCTAAACCCTAACCCAACCCTTTTTTTTGGAAAAAACCACTGACAGAGGGAACTCGTGCTTGAGCAGTAGTCACAAGTCTGAGGAGATCCTCTGATGATAAACCCTCACACTGGTGCCTTTGGAGGCCTTTTGATCTCTGTCTTCCCAATGTTCATGTGCCAGTTTGGGAGACATTGTCCAACCCTAACTCCATACTTTACTCCATTCCTACGTTGCCCAACCCTAACTTCATTCTCATTCCATTTTTACAGAAACTGGTTCTGTTAAACCATCCCTCAGGTCTGTGACTGGCAACCACAGTCAACACTGCTACAGTAAGTGCAGACAGAGCGCAGGAGAAGCCTGAATCACTGGGAAAGTGCACCTAAATGGACTTGTAATGGTGCATAATTAAAGCTGAAGGGTCAGGAAGACAGACTGGGGCACTAGCTCCCATTCTCTCAGTGTAAGAACACACAGCCTTTCATCTCACACTCCAGAGTGGAGATATACGTAACATTGGGTAAAAAGGACTGAGTTGATACTTCAACTTCTACAGAAGAATTTTTAAACCCTAGTAGCTATACTTCTACCCAAGCAATGAATGTGAATACTTCTGACACCTTTGATTAAAAGACATGCATTTGATAACATTGGCCTTTTAAACATTAATTTTATTATAGCCTCGCAAGTTAAAAGTTAAAATGTGTGATTTGTGTGAGCAAATGTGTATGGAAGATAAAATAAATAACGGGGTAGAACTGTACAAAGCCAGAGAACACAGACCCAGACAGTACGACAGTCTTCAAGTCTTCAACTCTCTGGTTGGGTTAGCTGTGTATCTAGCATTAATCTGCAGGACGTTGTGCACTGTGTATGACAAGGTTAAACTCTAACTCCCCAGAAGGACCTTCATGCTCAGGCACACTGTCCCCCACTGTTTTCAGTGTTATCTGAATTCCAGATAAGTTCACATACCCACAACAGGAGCCACAAAGTGGAGTGTCTCTACCTTCTTGACTATGTTGGAGAAGACAGTGGGCCAAGTGAGAGGGTTAAAGAGTGGAGACCGAGTGAATAGACTGAGGAGAGGCATGATAGAGGCAGAGATAAAAGGAACAGTAATGATGCAGTTGTGTATGAATGCTAAGAACAAGTGTTGCCTCACTGCAGTCTGCACCACCACCATCATTATGAAACAACAGATTACGGAAAAGTTCTTCTGTAACAATCTATTATCCAAATAAAATAATAGAGAACGTTTTAGATGTGATTACAGAAAATATTTCTTCAATATTCAATATTCAATATTAAATCTTAACAGAAGTGTCTTGCTTTGTGATTGCGAGCATAAGAAAAAACCTAAACTCCCAACTGCTGGGAATCAACATGGCTATGGTCACAGACATGGTTATCGTCCCCACACTGACACGTTAGACGCACACTGTGGTTAATCTTGCATTGGAAACGGTTGCTGAGAAAACATTGCAAATGTAGAGAGAGACAGAGAGAAAGAGAGAAAGAAAGAAAGAGAGAGAGAGATTTAACTTCATGCTATTTCTTAGAGCTCTACAAATACAGATCTTTGAGCGCGTCATAACAGAGTAAGTGCACAAGTCAGTGATTTCACATACAATATTAGATTTTAGTTAATGAAACACCAGGAATGTAAACTGGCAATATAAAATATTCTGCGATTAACTATTTAATTGATTACTGACAGTATGTTGACAGTCATTGCCAACAGATCTACAGATCTCTTAGTGCTTGTAGTACCCAGGCGACACAGAACAGCAAGACTTGAGCTCACTAACCACATGGTCCCTCTTCAGTACCATGGAACGCACACTGTGGTTAATGTGCTCCCGTCATACAGAGTTACATTAATACAACCACATACATACATTAATTTGGTCAGCAAAAAGTAAAACAACAAACACTTCCCAGGTAAGGAAATAATGTATTTCTTACCTAATATCATGATTCCACGTGTTCAGATTATTATCTGTCCAAAATGGATATCACTGAAGATTGCGCCTAGAAAACCTTAATTATGCATATGTAAAACCTTAATTAACCCGTACTTAAAACCGATGGCAGCACAATGCATGCACAACACCATTAAAAGGGCAGTCGTGCCTCGTGCTTTTGCGATTGTGCTACACTATCACCAAGAGGAAAGGAGAGAGAGAGAGAGAGAGAGAGAGACATTTCCTTTCCTCTGCCTGGTTGTATTGTTGCCTTTCTGGTTTTTGACTTTGCCTGCCTTCGTAAATTACATCGTAATTTGCCTGTCCCCCTTTGTACTGCCGCTTCCTATTAAATACTCTCATCTTGCTAATCATGGTGGTTTTCGTGGTTTTCAACTGGTTCTGCCCCAGGGACCATTCAGACTAATCTGTAGTCTGCTGCCCACTGTGTGTCCTCATGTGTGTGTCTCGGTGTGTGTGCATGTGTGTGTGCGAGCAATTGGCAGGTGTGGGGGGTTTCGTTTAATTTAATGTTCGCATGCATTTATTTGATGTTTTTTTATATATGCATTATATTCATTCAGAACCCTAAATCATCTGAAAATGTTTAGATTTTTAAATAAAATAATTTTGTATGTATAATAAACGGCAGCATTACTTTACAAGCATTACTGCCACGTACCACGAGAGGGCTGCACACCACCAGTGGAAAACCCTTGGTTAGCACGTTAGCCTCTCAGCACTGGCGTCTTGGGTTCAAGACTCTATCTGAGTGGAGTTTCCATGTTAGGTAAATTGGCAGTTGGCATGGAGGTTAGGTAAATTGGCAGTCCCTGACATTGGCTGCCACTTCTTAGGTGTGTGATTGGTCTTGCCTGTGTTAAAAGTGGAAAGAGATCTTGGATCCATTCATTCATTCATTCAAGTACAATGGACAAGTATAATGGACAAGTTCGACTGACCCCTGCTCTCTGTCGGGTTCATGTTGCAGTGCTTTATTAAACACTTTTACCTCTGATTCTGCAAAAACTGCTTTCGTTTTTGCAGTTCTGGTTAGATGCTAAACTGCATTTCGTTGTCCAGTACCTGTACTAGTGTAAGGACTGGGTCGGGCAAAAGATCCATTCGAGCAAATACTTATGGACAATCGGCAGGGTAGGTTTTCCGGCCAGGGAGGTCTTCCAGTGAGGTCGTAGGACAGGCAGAGGTCGGTACACAGAAGGCTGAGAGACTAATCAGGTAAAAGTACAAAAGGGGCAAAATCCAAATAATCCAAATCGTAGACAGGCAAAAGGTTCGGTACACGTGGGTAAACCAACAGACAGAAGAAACGCTTGGTAAAGTCACACAGAAACATGGAGCAATACTTCGCACAGATCTCAATGTTCATAGACCTTAAGTAACACTGGTAATCAGGAGAAATCTGATTCAGGTGAGTCAATACTCTGGCGAGGGTGCCCTCTGGCGTTGCTGGGTGGTATGCGTTGTTGGCGCCCTCTGGTGGTCTTGGTTGCCAACCGCATCCCTGACATCACCCCCCCCTCCTACGGGCGGCTCCAGCCGTACGTGCTGGCCGGCGGCGGGGCGTCCGCGGGGTCTCGGCGCCGGGCGATCAGGGTGCGCGTTGTGAAAGTCTCGGAGCAAAGAGGGGTCCAGAACGTCATGGGCGTCTACCCAGCTTCGCTCCTCGGGCCCGTACCCCTCCCAATCCACCAGGTACTGAAGACGACCGCCCCGCCTCCGGGAGTCCAACAGCGAATCGACCAAGTAGGCTGGTGACCCCTCCACGTCAATCGGAGGCGGCAGCGGCAGCGGCGCATCACCAGACTGGTCTGTGGGCTGTGCGGGCTTAAGCAGAGAGACATGAAACGTAGGGGCGATGCGGTAGTGAGGTGGGAGCTGTAACCTGTACGATACCGGGTTGATCTTCTTTATCACAGGGAATGGGCCCACGTAGCGAGGGTTCAGCTTCCGGCAGGGGGTCCGCAGGGGAAGATCACGTGTGGAGAGCCATACCAGCTGGCCCGGGGAGTACTCGGGAGCAGCTCGCCGGTGTCGGTCGGCATGTAGTTTTTGTGCTCTAACAGCTCGCCCTATACGGACGTGGGCTGTCTCCCACGTCAACTTGCTGCGCCGTAGCCAGTCGTCCACCGCCGGAAGATCGGAGGGTTCCCCCGACCAGGGAAACATGGGAGGTTGAAAACCTAGAATGCATTCAAAAGGGGTCATTCCAGTGGAGGAGTGGGTGAGAGAGTTCTGGGCCATCTCTGCCCAAGGCAGGTAGCGGCTCCACTCCTGTTGTTGCCCGCTACAGTAGGAACGAAGCATCCTTCCGATCTCTTGATTTAATCGTTCCACCTGGCCATTGCTCTGAGGATGATATCCCGAGGTTAAACTGACCTGTATTCCCAGCTTCTCACAAAAAGTCTGCCATACTCGGGAGGTGAACTGGGGACCTCGATCGGAGACTATGTCTTCCGGTATGCCATACAACCTGAATACATTTGAAAAAATGGACTCGGCGGTCTCCATCGCAGTAGGGAGAGCCGTTAACGGGATGAGCCTGCAAGCTTTTGAAAAACGATCTATTATCACAAAAATGCACGTGTGTCCATGTGATCGTGGCAGATCTGTAATAAAATCTATGGCTAAATGTGACCATGGTCGTTTGGGTATCGCGAGGGGTTCTAGCAGACCCATCGGTCGATTTCGAGGCGTCTTGCTCTGTGCACACACTGTGCAACCCTCGACGTAAGATTTCACGTCTGCTGCTACCCCGGCCCACCAGTACTTCCGGAGCACTAATTCTAACGTGCGTCTCTCCCCTGGGTGGCCCGAGACTGGAGACGTATGCACCCACTGTAATAATTCTGGACGCAAACTGTTCGGGACATAGAGTGAGTTAGGGGGGCAGGCCGTAGGGGCTGGCTCCTCCCTGTGAGCTGCTCGTATCCTCCCATCTAAGTCCCAGAGGATGGGACCCACAACCATGGAAGCCGGGAGGATAGCCTTGGGGGGTGCATGCGAATTCGGACCATCATGCATTCGTGAAAGAGCATCTGCCTTCGCATTCTTAGATCCAGGCCTGAATGTTAATGAGAAATTGAAACGCGTGAAAAAGAGTGCCCACCGGGCCTGCCGTGCGTTTAGTCGCTTGGCTGACTTAATGTATTCGAGATTACGATGATCTGTCAGAATCAGAAATGGATGTGCCGCCCCCTCCAACCAGTGTCTCCACTCTTCCAACGCGGCTTTTACTGCCAGCAGCTCCTTGTTGCCCACGTCATAATTTCTCTCTGCGGCGGTAAGTTTGCGAGAGTAAAGGCACAGGGGTGGAGCTTAGGAGGTGTACCTTGTCTTTGTGAGAGCACTGCGCCCAGACCGGTGTCCGAGGCGTCAACCTCCACTGTAAATGGCAGTTCCGGATCAGGGTGTGCGAGGATGGGCGCTGAGCAGAATCGTCTCTTCAGTCCTTCAAACGCGTCCTGGGCTTGGGGAGACCATAACAGAGACTTAGGTGAACCCCTCAGCAGTGAGGTGAGCGGTGCGGCTACTATGCTATAGCCACGAATGAAACGTCTATAAAAGTTTGCAAAACCCAGGAATTTTTGTAGGTCTTTCACTGAGCGAGGACGTGGCCATTCTTGTACCGCCCGGACCTTGTCGGAGTCCATAGCCACGCCTTGCTGACCCACCCTGTAACCCAGGAACTGCACTTCTGTATCGAAAAACACACACTTTTCCAGCTTCACGTACAGGTGGTTCTCCCAGAGTAGTTGGAGCACTTCTTTTACATGCTGTACATGCTCCTCCCTGGTTCGAGAATAAATCAAAATATCGTCAATGTATACAATAACGCATCTGTCCAGCAGCCGACGAAACACGTCATTCATAAAAGATTGAAAAACTGCCGGTGCATTAGCCAGGCCGTAGGGCATTACTAGATATTCATAATGGCCAGACGTTGTGATGAATGCGGTCTTCCACTCATCCCCCTCCTGAATACGTACCAGATTATAAGCACTTCGTAAATCTAATTTCGTGAAGATGCGTGCTTGGCGCAGTTGTTCGATGGCGGCTGGTACTAAAGGTAGGGGGTAAGAGTGTTTAACTGTCAGAGCGTTCAGTCCTCTAAAATCAATACACGGATGTAGTCCCCCGTCCTTTTTCTCCACAAAAAAGAAACCTGCGGCCGCGGGGGATACTGAAGGCCGAATGTACCCATGTTTTAGAGCCTCCGCTACATACTCCTCCATCGCTCGAGTTTCTGGAAGCGATAGCGGATATGCCCGCCTCACTGGGGGAGTAGTCCCGGGCAGCAGCTCTATCGCACAGTCTGACGGGCGGTGAGGAGGCAGTAGTGCTGCTTTCGTTTTACTAAAAACATCTGTAAACTCTTGATATTCATCCGGGAGTTTAATAGTTTCGGAGATCGCGGGGCTTTCGATGCTCGTGGTGTGTATTGCCAAACTCAGGCATTGTCCATAGCATGCCCGGCTCCACTTTAAAATTTCTCCCGTCCTCCATGAAATTATAGGATCGTGAAGGGCTAACCAGGGATAACCTAACACAATAGGATGTTCTGGGGAGCGTATGACATAAAATGAGAGCTGTTCAGTGTGGAGTACTCCTACCCTCACTGTAAGAGGACGCGTACGCTGTGTTACTGCTCCAGTGCCGATGGGTTCCCCATCGATCCCCTTCACTCTCAGCCCTTGTTGGCAGCTGATCAGAGGAATAGAATGATCCATAACATAGCGTTCATCAATGAAATTGCCAGCTGCTCCGGAATCTATCAGGGCTGAAATCACAGACTTACAATCACCCCACAATATCTTCACGGGTACTGTCATTTTCTTTATGGGATCATCTACCGGTACTGCTGCACTAACCTTAAAGGCGGCCTCGGCCTTAACCAAGGCTGGGCATTCGGTCTTGAAGTGACCGGACTCTCCACAATACAAGCATAGACGACCTCGTAAACGACGTTGTCTCTCTGCCGTGGATAGACGGGTACGACCCACTTCCATGGGCTCAGGAGGGGGCAGCGTGTTTTGACTAGTGGTTGGAGCGTGGGAGATAGTTGGTCTGCGTGAACTTACGAGATTGTCCAGTCTTATGGACAGCTGGATGTATTCTCCCAAGGGGAGACCATCCCCTTTACAGGCCAGCTCAGCCCTGAGAGTGTCGGTGAGGCTCTGCCGATAGACTGTGAGGAGGGCTTGGTCATCCCACCCGCTGGCGGCGAGGGTACGGAATTTTAGTGCGTGTTCTGCTGCAGAGGATCTCCCCTGACGGAGACGTAGAAGCTGCTCTCCTGCGTCCAGGCCAGATGCTGGGTGATCAAACACTTCTTTAAAACACTGTATATAGTCCTGATACGGTCTGTTGAGCGTCTCTTGGCTCGCTACAGCGGTGGCCCATTGTAATGCCTTACCGGTGAGGAGAGAAGTGATAAACGCGATCTTCTCCGAGTCGGACGGATAGGCGGTGGGCTGCATTCGGAAATACAGGGAGACCTGGAGCAGGAACCCTTGACATTGACCTAAAGAACCGTCATATTTCTCGGAGAGAGCTACTCGAGCCGTAGTGCGCCGACTCGCTCCGGGGTCCGGGAAGGAGGACGAAGGCGCAGGAGTAGGGGGGGCTGGTGCTGACGGTGTGTTAGCGAGGGTCAGGCCTTGCAGGCTATGGGAAATGTTGTCCAGGGAGGTTGCAAGCTGATGGAGAAGCTGTTCATGGTTGCTTAGCCATCTTCCTTGGTTTGCTATCGCAGCCTGAATCGCCGAAATACCTGCTGGATCCATGGTTGGCGAAGTATTCTGTAAGGACTGGGTCGTGGGTGGAAGTGACGGATCCATTCGCAGGCTGAGCAAATACTTATGTTTAATGACAATCGGCAGGTATATAGTACAATACTCAGACAAGGGTACGGGCAATGGCCCGGCCAGGGCAGGGTAGACTTCCAGTGAGGTCGTAGGACAGGCAGAGGTCGGTACACAGAAGGGCGAGAGACTAATCAGGCGAAAGTACAAAAGGGGCAAAATCCAAATAATCCAAATCGTAGACAGGCAAAAGGTTCGGTACACGTGGGTAGCCAACAGACAGAAGAAACGCTTGGTAAAGTCACACAGAAACATGGAGCAATACTTCGCACAGATCTCAATGTTCATAGACCTTAAGTAACACTGGTAATCAGGAGAAATCTGATTCAGGTGAGTCAATACTCTGGCGAGGGTGCCCTCTGGCGTTGCTGGGTGGTATGCGTTGTTGGCGCCCTCTGGTGGTCTTGGTTGCCAACCGCATCCCTGACAACTAGGGCAATGACAATAAAATTGAATCGAATCTAATCTAATCTAAAACTCCACTGTCAGTCTCGGTCTGCTTAACATCAAACAATGGACATCTCATCCAGGATCTCTTCATTGTGTGACGCGGTGGGTACGTGAACACACACACTGCACAAAAACAGAGAGAGAGGTGGACCCAAGTGCCGGCTCAAGCTGAGAAATAATAACCAAAATAAACCACTCAGCGAGAGAGGGAGGCAGACAGACACCAGAGGAGACAAAAACCGAACACAAAAGACGTGGAAGAACTCAAAACAAAACAAAGAAAACAAACTCAACCGTAAAAACAGACGGGAGATAAACCAGGCAAAGCCAAACAGAAATGACATGGAAAACGCGTAGAAAAACCCAAAACCAACAAACCAACAAACAACGCCAGGGGAAGCAACTGGCAGGCTGGCAAATGCCGCAACAAACAAAAAACCCTTCCCAAAACAAAAGGAGAACGGATAGGAAATGTAACAGATGGAGGAAAACTTGAGATGGGCCAGGGAGCGGCGCAGGAGATAGTGACTTGAAGAAGTGACAGAGGAACCAGAAAGAGGTGACTAAACACCTTTGCGAAGCGACCACTAACAAGAAGCAAGAAAGAGGGCTGAAAACGCAACGGCAAGACCAAAACGATTCAGCAGTGATCTGTCACAACTCACCTTCCTAAGTAGGAGGAAGAGCAGGATTGACAGATCCAGATGGTCGTGTGTTAACTGACTGGATCTATTCCCATAATCATTACAACTGTTCATCGTTCCCCAAAACCTAATAAGGATTTTCTAAATTATTTTGCTGCTTTACTTACACACCTCTCAACCCTCTCACCCACCAACATTGTACTGGGAGATTTCAACATTCATATGCACAATTCATATGGAGTAGTCTGTCTCTCAGAGCTACACATGAAGCTGCACGAATAACTCAGGGTTGGGTTGTTTAGTTCAGGCTTTTGCTGTGTGCTCTCCAGATATGTTTGTATTTAACCTGGTTTAATAAAAGACTGGTGACGTATACTTTTGCATCAACGAACACGCTGTGCTAGGTGGGAGGAGAAAAGCACAACACCTGCTAGAAAGAAAACAATGTGAGAAAAAAGACTGCTATCTGCAACAGCATCAAACACTCCTCCACCCACACTGGGCTTACTGGAGAGGGGGGTTATCGCCTCCACCCACACTGGGCTTACCATGGGCAGTATTAATTCATCCACCCACACTTGGTTCACCAGGATGGGGTTCACTCATCCACCCTCATTGGGTTTACCGTGTACATTGTTTATTCCTCCACCCACACAGGGCTCACCAGGGGCTGTGTTCACTCCACCACTGCTCTGGTCTTGGTTGGTTTTGCAGAGTCTGCGCAGGTGCGCTTTGCCGTTGTAGTGTGTTTGCGCCTGGATCCTGGAGTTCAGCTGGATGTTACACACCTCACACTGCATCACACTCTGCTGCTTACATTCACTTGCTGGATGCGGGTCTGCATCACCGTAGCAATTGCTCACACAAGGCTTAGGACCTGTAGATGGTTTATATTCCAGGGAAACTGGGCTCACTGGATGCTTCATACCTGAAAAGGCAAGGGTGAAATGTCAACTGCCAGAATCATGACAGGATTAGAAATAGAGAATTAGAAATAGAGAATTAGAAATAAAATGCCTTGTAATTGTGCAGCAGTGCAAAAAAATTACTTTATAGTTGTCACGGTCTGCCCCGCCTCCCTCCTGTCATTCTTATGCCTGTTTGTTTTTGTTAGCCATGTGCGTCTTAGCCCCGCCTCGTGTCTTGTATTTCCCAGCCTCTCGTTTAGTCTTTCAGGTGTTTCGTGTTAGTTCTGTTCTATTTATAACCTCTGTGTCACGGTCTGCCCCGCCCCCTCCTGTCTTTCTCGTGTCTGTGTTGTTTTTGTAGCCATGTGCGTCTTAGCCCCGCCCCGTATTTTGTATTCACTGCCCCTCGTTTCGGTTTCAGGTGTTTCATGTTAGTTAGGTTCTATTTATATCCCCTGTCTGGTTTGTTACGTTGCTGGTTATTTTGTGCACAGCCCTAGTTATATGTTGGTGATTGTTACGCTTGTCTTCAGCCTCTGTCGTCTCTTTGTTCAGGTTCGCGATTACTCTGCTTAGTCATCACGTTTATCTTTATACTTTGTCTACGATCCTTAGTTAAGTCTGGCTTCACGTTAGTTCGCGGTTTCTGTTTCATGTTTGTTTCTAGTGCCTGTCCTATGTAGCCTCGTCAGTGTTTTCCCTGTTTGAATCATGTCTCTACATGTCGGTTTAGTTTCGTGTACTAGTCTGTCATCCAATAAATCTCACTCTCCTCAGCGTTTGCGTCCGCCCCTTAAACCCTCGCCGAGCACGGCGTTACATAATAACCAGCCGGTTAAAAGGACGCAGCAGGAGAGGCCTGAGAACAGTTGTCTGCCCTCACCCACGGACGAGATCAGGGTCAGTGAGATGGTGGACATGTTCGCGCCCTTCCTAGAGAAGGATGAGACAGGTAACCCCAAGGGGCTACCATCCCTTGTACGTTGCCCGGACATCTATAAGGGAGAGGCATACAGTGCAGATGGTTACGCGCTACAGTGCAGAAATTACCTGCGCTTCCTGACCATCCCGCGGCCCGAGGAACCCGCTCTAGTCTTATTTATGCGGTCATTGCTAGATGGAAAAGCTCTGGAATGGGCCGACATTATTTTGGAAAAAAAAAAGGCGGAGATAGCCTGGACAGTGGACGGCTTTCTCCGCCTGATGATGAGCAGGTTCTCGGGAGTGGCGCCTAAAACTCCCTGGAAAATTTTGGGGGGGGGTGGTGAGGAGGCTACGGTGCAGCCGGTGGCTGGGGAGCCTGCTCACCCGCGTCCGACAGCTAGCGCACCGGAGGCCCAGGAGAGGCCAGCTAGCGCACCAGAGGCCCAGGAGAGGCCAGCTAGCGCACCGGAGGCCCAGGAGAGGCCAGCTAGCGCACCGGAGGCCCAGGAGAGGCCAGCTAGCGCACCGGAGGCCCAGGAGAGGCCAGCTAGCGCCCCAGAGGCCCAGGAGCGGCCTGCACGAGTGCACGAGGCCGGGGAGCGGCCTGCACGAGTGCACGAGGCCCAGGAGCGGCCTGCACGAGTGCACGAGGCCCAGGAGCGGCCTTCCACGTCTGCTGAGACCCAGGAGCGGCCTTCCACGTCTGCTGAGACCCACGGGGTGTCTTCCACGTCTGCTGAGACCCACGGGGGGGTCTTCCCACGTCTGCTGAGACCCACAGGGGGTCTTCCACGTCCGCTGAGACCCACGGGGGGTCTTCCACATCTCCTCGGACCCAGCTGGGGTCACCGCCGGCGCCGGACGCGGCGCCCCCGGTGAACATTGACCGGACGCAGCGGGCTGCGCCACGTTCCCCGCCCGACCCGCCCCGCGTTGGGGCTCCTTGTGTCCCGCCATCCCTGCCCCCTTTTGTGACTATGGACTCGTTGTTTGTTCCCTCGGCTGTCCCTGGTTTGGTTTTTGTTCGTGTTGTGTTGCCTGTTTCCGTGCCCGTGTGTGTTCCTGTTTCTGTCCCGTTTTTGCCTGTGCCCCTGCCTGTATCTGTTCCTGTGTCTGTTTCTATCCCGGTGTTTGTGCCGGTCTCCCTGGCGGTTGCCTGGGCTATGTTAGGTTTGCGTTTTCCGTTGTCTTCTGTTTCTGTGTCTGCTTGATGTTTTTTTGTTTGGCGCGCTCCGGGTGGATGCGCTTTTGGGGGTTCTGTCACGGTCTGCCCCGCCCCTCCTGTCTTTCTCGTGTCTGTGTTGTTTTTGTAGCCATGTGCGTCTTAGCCCCGCCCCGTATTTTGTATTCACTGCCCCTCGTTTCGGTTTCAGGTGTTTCATGTTAGTTAGGTTCTATTTATATCCCCTGTCTGGTTTGTTACGTTGCTGGTTATTTTGTGCATAGCCCTAGTTATATGTTGGTGATTGTTACGCTTGTCTTCAGCCTCTGTCGTCTCTTTGTTCAGGTTCGCGATTACTCTGCTTAGTCATCACGTTTATCTTTATACTTTGTCTACGATCCTTAGTTAAGTCTGGCTTCACGTTAGTTCGCGGTTTCTGTTTCATGTTTGTTTCTAGTGCCTGTTCTATGTAGCCTCGTCAGTGTTTTCCCTGTTTGAATCATGTCTCTACATGTCGGTTTAGTTTCGTGTACTAGTCTGTCATCCAATAAATCTCACTCTCCTCAGCGTTTGCGTCCGCCCCTTAAACCCTCGCCGTTACACTCTGTTTGGTCTTCCGTGTTGCTGGTTATTTTGTCTTCAGCCTCGTTTGTATTACTTTGTCTACAGCCCTTGTCGTCACACTGTCGTTTCGTTGTCTTTGTACTTAGTCTAAAAACCTCTGTCATGTTTTTTTAACTTCGCGTTTAGTCTCGTGGTATTCAGTTTCAGCTTTGTGTATGTTTCTAGTTCCCTTTCGTGTTCTGTTTAAGTTAGCTAGTGTTTCCCTGTTTTGATTATGTCTTTACGTGTTGGTTTTGTCTTGTGCTCTGGTATGTCTCACAATAAATCTCGCTCATCTCAGCGCTTGTGTCCGTCTCGCAAATCCACGCCTCGCGCGGCATTACATAATAACCAGCCACCAAAGGACACAGCGAGTGAGCAAGGCTCCGGTGAGTTCCGTCGCTGTAACGAGATGATGGCTGCTCCCGTGCAGTTCACATCTCCGATGTTACAGCTTCCGCATTGCCGAACAAACCGGAGACAGGAAACCTCCCCAGGAGGAGGAATGGCAGGTGGTCTGTGGGTACAGCGGGTTCTCTCGGAATAGACAGGCTATCCTGCATGATCACCTCCTACCATCGGGCGGCAGGTGATCCCAGAATTTTTTGGGAAGCCAGGCCCAGGGGACAAGGCCGCCTGAGGAGCCAGCGCACCGGTCGGCTGGAGCGGTCCTTGGGGGGCCAGCTCTGTCACGGTGGACCTGAGGCTCAGGAGGCCACCAGAGAAGCCACGGGACAAGGCGCGTGCCCAGCGTGGTTGCCAGGGCAACGCACGCACGCCAACCCCGCACATGCCAACCCCTCACATCTTAAACCACTCCCCCCATCACAATCACCACAGTACTAACACCTGCACTTAATTACACCAGACAGATTTAATCCCACAGGTTCTGCAGTCCAGTGCTGCATATTGAAGCGCCTACGAGGATCCCTACAAGGTCGCCTGCCATATGCAACGCTGACTGGATCCGTGGGACTGTGCTTGCAAGTAGTAATTGCTGGACTCTGTCTAATTTTGTTCGCTACGTTGTTGCTTAAAACCTGAGTTTTTACGTTGTGCCTCATGGATAATAAAGAATTCAGTTCTCCCCACCTGCCTTCGGCCATCAATGCATGGCTGGAGCTCACTGATCCCACCTATGATTTACAGCACAGTGAATCCAAGACAGTAAAGGTCTATTTAAAATCAAGTGGCAGACAAGAACCCAAATCTCCTCAGATCTCACCCCTCAAATCTCACCGTGAGTTATTCTCTAAATTTTGTTTATTTTTCATGTAATGTAGAAGTTTGCCCATGTTATTTAGTTTTTTTTACTTTGATTAAGCCATCATTAAGCCAGCACTCAACTGAAGGTGGAATGGAGCTTTTCCATTGAATTATGATAAGACATCTAGCTAAAAGGGTACAAAAAGCAAGAACAACAGAATATACAGCTGGAAGAGTAGAGTTCAAGAGACAGGTTCTGTTTTCGATTCTAATATACAGGAAAATCAGCTAAATATACAGTGCCAGGGTTTAGGGCAGGGCAGAGCCAAACCATATGACATGAGACTCTACAGTCTCCCCAATGAGATTTTTTACTGGTAGTTTTACCACAGTTGAGGTGAGCAGTTGCCTGTTCCTGCCACAGACCAACTATCTGTTCCCAAAACAGTCTTGCTAGCGTAAGTCCCTAAAATCGTCTGGTGTTGGTTTGTTTGCCTGTTCGGAGTGTGGCATGTTTAGCTTAGACCCTTTCACCACTAACAGTAATAGCGATAGCATTTATGAGAGATGCCAGTTAGTTACCTCTCTCTTGGCGAAAGTGGAAACTTTAGAGCGCCGTGTCCACTCATTATTAAGGGATAGAGAGCAAGAGGTTCACGTGCTCAACAGGGTGAAACACCCGCTGAGGAGCCTATCTTATGGAGCCTGTCTCACGGACTCTAGTCATAGGCGAATCTATCGTTCTGCACTTGAAATTAGCTAATCATTTAGGGGCTCCAGCGGTTACAGTCAGTTGTTTACTGGGAGCTAGAGCACAGGACATTAGTGGCCACCTTAGACTGTTAACTAATAGGAGATATTCAAGGATAGTTATACATGTGGGGGCCAACAATATACGTCTGCGCCAGTCAGAAGTAACTAAGGTGAATATTAAAGAGGTGGTTAAACTGGCCCAGACTATGTCCGACGCCGTAATCTGCTCTGGTCCCATCCCAATGCAGCAAGGTGATGAGCAATACAGCAGGCTCACGGCGTTAAACCGTTGGATGTCCGAGTGGTGTAACGAAAATCATGTTGGCTATATTGATAACTATAGAATATTCGAGGGCAAGCCTGGTCTTTTAGGCAGGGATGGTGTCCACCCCACTCGGGATGGCGCTGCCCTGCTTTCCTGCAGCATAGCCCATAGCCTGTTAATTAGTCGGCAGAGTAGTATTAGGAGCTGCTGACAATCCAGAGTCGCGACCAGGCCGCAGACAAACCGGCTTAACCGACTGTCTGCACGCTGCCAAAAGGCGTCACCAAGTTCCTATAGGATTGAGACTGTGTCAGTGCCCCGCGTTAAATACAATCAAAGGAAAATTAAAATAGTCCGTCCAAAGTTATTCAAA
Organism: Brachyhypopomus occidentalis; assembly: GCA_020368025.1. Classification (NCBI taxonomy): domain Eukaryota; kingdom Metazoa; phylum Chordata; class Actinopteri; order Gymnotiformes; family Hypopomidae; genus Brachyhypopomus; species Brachyhypopomus occidentalis. The sequence continues at coordinate 1,642,748 of JAGXOD010001360.1, read as the reverse complement.
CCTCGCATCCGATTATTAGTAGCAATATAACTGATCTGAAAATCGGATTACTCAATATTCGATCGCTCAATTCTAAAGCAGCTATTGTGAACGAGATTATAAACGACCAGAAAATTGATATTTTATGTCTCACAGAAACCTGGATTTGATCTGGCGAATATTTAACTTTAAATGAGGCCACACCTGTGGGATACAGCTATATTCATAGACCAAGATTGTTAGGCAGAGGAGGAGGAATATGCATAATCTACAGATATTCTTTAGAAGCCCACCAGAAACACTATGATCTCTCCAATTCTTTTGAGATGCTATCTATTAATGTAAATCCGGCTACAAACAATGACGCTCTCTCACTCACTAATGTGTACAGACCACCAGGGCCCTACTCAGACTTTATAAACGATTTCAGTAATTTTGCAGCAAATTTAGCAGTATGTAGTGACAAAATAATAATGGTAGGAGACTTTAACATACACTTTGAGAAGGCAGAGGATCCGCTGAAAAGGGCATTTACTTCGATATTGAACTCTGTCGGTATTATTCAAAATGTCACGGAACCTACTCATTATCACAATCATACTTTAGATTTGATTTTGACGCTGGGTACCGACGTGGCTAATTTAAATACATACAAAATTTCTCAAAAATTCGGCTTTAAATTTAATTCTTTTGAACATCTCATCCTCACAGTTTCAAATGTATCAAATCTGACAACCAACAAAGCGTCACAGTCGTTTATGTTAATTACTATTTACCGCCCCCCTGGTTCTTACTCTGAGTTCTTGCAGGAGTTTTCAGACTTCCTGTCTCATGTAGTGCTATCAGCCGATAAGGTGATTATAGTTGGTGACTTTAACATCCATTTTGAGAATCTTTGTGACGCTTTAAGCAAAAATTTCAATGGGTATCACTCAGAATGTGGTGGGTCCTACGCATAATTGTAGTCATACTTTAGACCTGGTTTTATCAATTGGTATTAACATATCCAGCTTAGCAATTTTACCTCAGAGCGAGGCCGTTTCAGACCACAGCCTCATAACGCACAAGTTATGCTTGACTGACGGTATTCATCAGCCGCCCGCTACCGAATGAAACGAACTATAGCACCTAGTACCATAGCCGCACTCACTGACATTTTACCTGGTTTGACAGAAATTGATACACCTGTAGCTCCGGAAGGACTAGAGCATTTTACCGAGCACGTTGAGACTTCTCTTCGTACAGCATTAGACAAGGTTGCACCATTACACTATAAGAGAGCCTCTGAGAGAAGAATAGCGCCATGGTATAACGAGCACACGCCAGCGTAGTCTCAAACGAGCCGCGAGGATCCTGGAGCGTAAATGGCGAAATTCAAAGTTAGAAGTGTTTAGACTATCATGGAAAAGCAGCCTTAGTGAATATAAGCATGCCCTCCATACGGCAAAAAATCCTCATACTTATCAGCTTTAATAGAAAAACATAAAAACAATTCTGCACTCCTATTTAAAACTGTTTCCAGCCTAACAAGGAGCCATGATCAAATCAATCCACTAATCCCACTAGAGTGTAGCAGTAATAATTTTATGAAATTCTTTAATGATAAGATTGATAAAATTAGGGAAAAAATTGGTTGTGCTATCTCAGAGCCTGTTAACATGCCTATGCACCTTGACAGCTGTCTGGTCAGCTCTGATGCCCTGTTAGAGTCCTTCTCCCCAATTGGTCGTGAGGAGCTTATTTCATTGGTGGAATCTGCTAAGCCCTCCACATGCATACTAGATGCAGTACCAACCCATTTACTTAAAGAATTACTGCATACCAATATAGAACCGTGGCTCACTATAATAAACTGCTCTCTGAGCCTGGGCTATATTCCCAGTTCATTTAAACTTGCAGTTATCAAGCCGCTAATTAAAAAACCTGGTCTTAACCCCCAGGAAATGTCCAACTATAGGCCTATCTCTAATTTGTCATTCATATCCAAAATTCTAGAGAAAGTAGTTTCTTCACAACTCTCTTCCTTCCTACAGACAGAACATGTCTTAGAATTATTTCAGTCTGGATTTAGACCCCCACCACAGCACTGAAACTGCGCTGACTAAAGTAGTAAATGATCTCTTGATATCCTCTGATAAAGGACACATTTCTTTTCTCATACTGCTAGACCTCAGTGCGGCTTTTGACACCATTGATCATAATATTCTACTTAATAGGCTGGAGACACTCATTGGTATAAGAGGTCAAGCACTCTCCTGGTTCAGGTCCTACCTGACAGATCGTTACCAATTTGTACTAGTAAACAACGAATGCTCAGAGCGTTCTAAGGTAAAATATGGTGTCCCACAAGGATCTGTACTCGGCCCCATATTATTTACATTATATATGCTTCCACTGGGCACTATCATCCGTAGGCATGGTATTAGTTTCCATTGCTACGCAGATGATACTCAGTTGTATATATCTTCCAATCCGGATGATATCACCACTACTCTCAAGATTGAGAGCTGCGTCCAGGACATTAAAAACTGGATGGCGTCTAATTTTCTTCAACTAAATTCTGATAAGACTGAGGTGCTGATTCTTGGGCCTAAAGCTGCTAGAAGCAGCTGGGCTGATATTCCCCTTACCTAGATGGGTTTTCAGTAACACCCAAGTCTACCGCAAAAAGCTTAGGTGTCACTATTGATTCGGATCTTTCATTTGACACACATATATGCAATGTCACTAAGGCTGCCTTTTTCCATTTACGTAATATCGCCAAGCTGAGACACTTACTTTCATTAGCTGATGCAGAGAAGCTGGTCCATGCTTTTGTCTCGTCAAGATTGGACTACTGTAATGGTCTTCTAATTGGATGCTCTAAACAGTCCATAAAGAAGCTACAACTTGTACAAAATGCTGCAGCTAGAGTCCTAACTAAGGCTAGAAAATTCGATCATATTAGTCCCACTCTCGCGGCATTACATTGGCTTCCGATTAAACATCGAATTGAATTTAAAATTCTTCTCTTAACCTATAAGGCGTTAAATGGTCTTGCCCCACAATATCTGAGTGAACTCATTGCTTACTACAACCCATCTCGCCCTTTACGCTCCCAAAATGCTGGATTTCTCTTAGTTCCAAAAATTTGTAAGACTACAGCCGGAGGCAGAGCTTTCTCCTTTAAAGCCCCTCAATTATGGAATAGCCTTCCAGCTCCAATCCGAGATTCTGACACAGTTCCAATCTTTAAATCTAGACTTAAGACTCACCTATATAATCAAGCCTTCAGTTAAATATTCCCCTAGTAAGGTGCGGGGCTCAGGGGCCCCAGGCGTTGAATTTCTGGTAATCTGAGATGTTGATGCTGTCATCCAGCTGTGTCATGGCATCACTCTAGTTGTGACTGACTTGACTGGAAAGCAATGTCTCAGTGAGCCCTCATGACTGTGGTCACCTCTGGACCCCTCCCTTTAGTTAAGCTGCTATAGATTAGCCTGCCGGAGCTACATGCTAATCACTGGCACATGAGCTATGTACATTTAAATCAATGGTGGTTAAACTGACATCCTCACACTCAGTCTGTATTGTCCATCTTTTTGCATGCTTCTACCCAAGACGACTGCATGCAAGCACCTACAAGCACCTGGGAGATGGTCTGGCTCGCCGGTGGATGTACTGATGCCGAGGTTGGATGTACCATTGCCGTAAGGGGACGTGCTGATGCTGGCTCCTACCTGAGGTGCACCATCTGCACCGAAGGGACTGTGACTACTTGGCTGGGGAACAAGAACTTTAAGCTATAACTGTAGAACCACCTCTTGTTCACAAATACGGACTGGTGCTAACGGGCCGCCCAATGGAGGATGGGTTCCCTTTTGAGTCTTGGTCCTCCCAAGGTTTCTTCCTATTCCCCGCCATCTTAGGGAGTTTTTCCTTGCCACTGTCGCCTTTGGCTTGCTCATTAGGGATCTGGACCCATACAATTTGTAAAGCTGCTTTGAGACAACATGTGTTGTAAAAAGCGCTATATAAATAAAATTGAAATTGAAATTGAAAATACAAATACAAAAAACCACATTAATCTCCGACCACTATCTAATCTCATTCAAGATACATCTTTACCTAAATACCCGCCAGTCTCCTCGGAATTGTTTAAAACGCTTGATAAATTCGTCAACCGCCACACAGTTTACTGAAACCCTCCCAGATTTAACAACTTTAGCCTACTCGCCAACAGATCCAGAGGAGTTAGATAGTTTAACCGACTGCTTAGAGAATACCTGTAGATCAGCTCTAGTAGCTCCATTCAAATATAAAAAGGTCAGACTTAAAAAAGCTCGCCCCATGGTACACCGACCAAACTCGTAATTTAAAACAAATAGCATGCAAATTAGAGCGGAACTGGCGCTCTACTAAGCTGGAAGTATTCCACTGTGCTTGGAAGGATAGCCTTATTGAATACAAAGGGGCACTTACTAAAGCACGCTCAACATACCTAGCCTCACTGATTGAAAAAAATAAAAAATAATCCTAGATTTCTTTTCAGTACTATTTCTAAACTTACAAAAAATCAAACTGTAACAGTTGGCTCCGCCCCCCGCCCCTGGTTCTGTGTCGTCCTCTTTTCCCCGCCCTGTTTCCATGGCTACCCTGCTGTTTGTCACGCCCTGCCCTGATCCTTCCCAGCTGTCTCTCGTTTTGGTTTGTATTTATATTCCCTGTTTGTCTCTTGTCCCTTGCGGGTTATTGTTGTAGTGTCACTGGTGGTTTCTCTAGCTGTATGTTCCCCTTCTGTTATTGAGAGTTTCATGGTTGTCTGTTTGGTATGGTCATTTCATGTTTAGTACTTACCTTCGCGTTGATATTGCTCCGTGTTTCTGTAACTGTGTTTAGACTGTTTCGTTCCCTTGTGTGCGTTAGTTCATGTTATTTGGTGTTCCCCTGTTCGTATGTTTTACTGTGTCGCTTGTCACGTTGTTCCCATGTCCCATGTCCCGGTGTCTATATATGGTTGTTACGGTGAATACTATGGTTGTGAAATGTTTAAGTTGTTAGTGTCTAGCTCCGTTGTCGTGTTCAAGTGTTTCCTTGGTGGTGTCCCCGTTACGCTTATATGTTGTCGCCGTGCCAATGTTAACCTCCTTGGTCCTCCCTGTGTTTAGTCTTACTGTTGTTCTGTATCCCTGTGTTCGCCTGTGGCTGTATTTAGTAGTTTCATGTTGAGGTACTCGTTTATATGGTTCACCCGTCTGTTTAGTGTTCATAGTTATTGTTCTGTCTTCTTAGTTCTCCTTGTGGTTGTGCGTTGCTTAATTTATGTTACGTTGTTGTATTATTAAATATCCTTCATATACATATCCCCTCACGTCTGTTTAAGTCTCCGTTTCCCGTTTATGCAAATACCTACGTGCTCCTGCGCCTGCGTCACACCCGTTCGTGAGAGAACCGTGACAGAATAACCCGCCACCTAAAATGACGCAGCAGGAGAATCCCGAGGTCCGTGGTTTGCCCTCACCCACGGACGAGATTAGGGTCAATGAATTGGTGGACATGGTCTCGCCTTTCCTGGTGAGGGATGAAAGTGGAAATCCCAAGGGACTACCGTCCCTCGCATGTTGCCCCGAGGAGTATAATGGTGTGGGGTGTACAGCTGATGGGTTCGCTCTGCAGTGCAGAGCCTACTTGCGCTCTTTTGACCATACCTACACCCGCGGACCCTGCACTGGTCTTATTCATGCGGTCTTTACTGGCTGGTAAAGCTCTTGAGTGGGCCGACCTCATTTTGGTCAAGAGGGCGGAGATAGCCTGGACCGTGGACGGCTTCCTCCGCCTGATACAGACCAGGTTTGCAGGAGTGACGCCTAAAACTCCTGGAAATTTTTGGGGGGGTGGTGGTGAGGAGGCCACGGTGCAGCCGACGGCTGGGGAGCCTGCTCACCCACGTACTACAGCTGCTGCAGCGCTGGCTCAGGAGAGGCCAGCTAGCGCACCTGAAGCCCAGGACAGGGCAGCTAGCGCACCGGCGGCCCAGGAGAGGCCAGCTAGCGCACCGGAGGCCCAGGAGAGGCCAGCTAGCGCACCGGAGGCCCAGGAGAGGCCTGCACGTGTGCATGAGACCCACGGAGGGTCTTCCACGCCTGCTGAGACCCAGAGGGGGTCTTCCACGCCTGCTGAGACCCAGAGGGGGTCTTCCACGTCTGCTGAGACCCAGAGGGGGTCTTCCACGTCTGCTGAGACCCACGGGGGGTCTTCCACGTCCGCTGAGACCCGGAAGGGGTCTTCCACGTCCGCTGAGACCCGGAAGGGGTCTTCCACGCCTGCTGAGACCCAGAAGGGGTCTTCCACGCCCGCTGAGACCCACGGGGGGGGTCTTCCACGCCTGCTGAGACCCAGAGGGGGTCTTCCACGCCTGCTGAGACCCAGAGGGGGTCTTCCACGCCTGCTGAGACCCACGGGGGGTCTTCCACGCCTGCTGAGACCCACGGGGGGTCTTCCACGTCTGCTGAGACCCAGAGGGGGTCTCCCACTGCTGAAGACCCAGAGGGGTCTTCCACGCCTACTGAGACCCACGGGGGGTCTCCCACGCCTGCTGAGACCCACAGGGGGTCTCCCACGCCTGCTGAGACCCAGAGGGGGTCTCCCACGCCTGCTGAGACCCAGAGGGGGTCTTTCACGCCTGCTGAGACCCAGAGGGGGTCTCCCACGTCTGCCGAGACCCAGAGGGGGTCTTTCACGTCTGCCGAGACCCAGAGGGGGTCTCCCCACGCCCGCTGAGACCCAGAGGGGTCTCCCACGCCCAGTAAGACCCAGAGGGGTCTTCCACGTCTACACTTCCTGTCCTCGTGACTCGGAAGGGGTCGTCACCGCCCGCATCGTCTGTCCCCGTGACCCCAAGGGGGTCACCAGTGTCTCCGTCCCCACCGCCTGTCGGCAGGCACGTCCAGTCCCAACGGACACTGCACTGCCCGCCAGTGGGCCTGGACCTGGACATTTTTGTGTCGCTGAGACTGGCGGTTTGAACTTTGTACCCAGTTTGCCGTTTGTCCCCTGCTCCGTCCCAGGTTTTGTGTTGGTTCCTGTCCCGGTCGTTGTCTCAGTGCGTGTCTGTATACCCGTCCGTGTGTTTGTGTCGAGTGGTGTGCTTTCCGTCCCTGTCCCCGTGTCAGTTCCCCAGGTCACTTTCCACTTTGTCCCCATGCATATGTCCGTCATCTGTCACATACTCGCCTCTGTTGCACCCTCAGTCCCTAGCCCTGTTCCTGGCCCCAGTCCTGCTCCCCGCCTCCAGTCGGTCCCTAGTCCTGGTCCCGTTTCCCCAGTGTCTCTCCCCTCTGGTGAACCCCTGGTCTCGCGTCCTGTCCTTCCTTCCCTGCTTTTGAGTTCCGCTGCCCCTGGTTCGTCTCATAGTCCCGTTTCCCCAGCCTGTCCACTTCTGTCCCGCCCTGTGTCTAAGGTCCCGGTTCCTTTCCCTGCCCCTTTGATTGCTGCCATGTCCTAGTTTTTTTTTTGTTTTGTTTTCCTTCCTTCGTTTCGGTGTTTCCTCGGGTTATGTGGTTTTGTTTGTTTTGCGTGCTCCGGAGGGCACGCTTTGGGGGGGGGGTTTCTGTAACAGTTGGCTCCGCCCCCCGCCCCTGGTTCTGTGTCGTCCTCTTTTCCCCGCCCTGTTTCCATGGCTACCCTGCTGTTTGTCACGCCCTGCCCTGATCCTTCCCAGCTGTCTCTCGTTTTGGTTTGTATTTATATTCCCTGTTTGTCTCTTGTCCCTTGCGGGTTATTGTTGTAGTGTCACTGGTGGTTTCTCTAGCTGTATGTTCCCCTTCTGTTATTGAGAGTTTCATGGTTGTCCGTTTGGTATGGTTATTTCATGTTTAGTACTTACCTTCGGCGTTGATATTGCTCCGTGTTTCTGTAACTGTGTTTAGACTGTTTCGTTCCCTTGTGTGCGTTAGTTCATGTTATTTGGTGTTCCCCTGTTCGTATGTTTTACTGTGTCGCTTGTCACGTTGTTCCCATGTCCCATGTCCCGGTGTCTATATATGGTTGTTACGGTGAATACTATGGTTGTGAAATGTTTAAGTTGTTAGTGTCTAGCTCCGTTGTCGTGTTCAAGTGTTTCCTTGGTGGTGTCCCCGTTACGCTTATATGTTGTCGCCGTGCCAATGTTAACCTCCTTGGTCCTCCCTGTGTTTAGTCTTACTGTTGTTCTGTATCCCTGTGTTCGCCTGTGGCTGTATTTAGTAGTTTCATGTTGAGGTACTCGTTTATATGGTTCACCCGTCTGTTTAGTGTTCATAGTTATTGTTCTGTCTTCTTAGTTCTCCTTGTGGTTGTGCGTTGCTTAATTTATGTTACGTTGTTGTATTATTAAATATCCTTCATATACATATCCCCTCACGTCTGTTTAAGTCTCCGTTTCCCCGTTTATGCAAATACCTACGTGCTCCTGCGCCTGCGTCACACCCCGTTCGTGAGAGAACCGTGACACAAACCAGCGCTGAACATCAGATTCCAGGGAACCTAACTAGTAATGTCTTTATGGATTTCTTTGATAACAAAATACAGAATATTAGACTAAATATAAATCCTTTTATAGGTAATCCATCTGGTTTGTCATCTGGATTGGCTGATATTGAACAAAATCTTGCATTAGAAGAAAAGCTTGAAGCTTTTCATCCTCTCCCACAACTAGAATTGGAGAAAATAATTTCATCTTTAAATTCTACTACTTGCACATTAGACTTGATTCCCTCTAAATTGCTCAAAGAGGTTTTACCAGTTGTAATCGAACCTCTTTTAAATGTAGTTAACTCATCCATCACAATGGGTCACATGCCCAGATCCTGTAAACTAGCAGTCATTAAACCCCTGATCAAGAAACCAAATCTTGATCCTAATGTACTATCTAGCTACAGACCCATCTCGAACCTATCATTTATATCCAAGATCATAGAAAAAGCTGTGGCCAAACAGTTATGCTTATATCTGCACAGGAACCACATATTTGAAAAGTTCCAATCTGGATTTAGGCCCCACCACAGCACTGAAACAGCACTAGTTAAAGTAACAAATTATCTCCTTCTTGACTCTGATCAAGGTTATGTATCTCTATTAGTGCTTCTCGATCTTAGTGCAGCCTTCGACACAATAGATCACAAGATCCTGCTAGAAAGGTTAGAAAACTGGGTTGGAATCTCGGTACAGCCCTTTCATGGTTTAATTCTTACTTAACCAATCGCTATCAGTTTGTAGAGCTCGATAATATTCCCTCCAAACACTCAGAAGTGAAATATGGAGTCCCGCAAGGCTCCATCCTAGGACCACTATTATTTACATTATATATGTTACCATTAGGAATAGTTATTAATAAACATGGTGTCAACTTTCACTGTCATGCAGATAACACCCAACTTTACATATCAGCCAAACCTGATGACAAATCCAGATTAGGGAAAATTGAGGCCTGAAGAAGAGGAAGAGGATGGGGTCCGTCTCCCCCCCCCCCCGGTCTTGGTCTTGGTTCCTCCCTTGGTTTTCTGTATCAGTCAGTGTGGGGATGGTGAGGATTTGGTCAGTGATTCTGTGCAGAAAGGATTATCTGGTGGTATTGTGTTTAGGACAAATATAAAGTGAATCTCAGGCAGTCTCTTCTGACAGATGGAGAAATTATCTCCTCTCTAGCCAAACGGTGGTTTCTGTGTCTTCCTGTCTCAGTGGCTCATTTTTCCAACAGAGGGCATCATTTGCTTTGCTATTCTCTTCAATTTCTTTCAGTGTAGAGGTTTAAGTTTGGCTAGCTAGCTATCTCTCTCTGTCTGTCTCTCTATCTATCTATAACTTTTTCTCTCTCTCTGTTTCTCCCTAACTTGCTCACTCTCCCTTTTAGAGACACAAAGACATCCACAGTCACTCACTGGCTGAAGAGGCTGCAACAATTACTTACTGAACACACACACACACAGACACACACACGGGAGTATTCACTTTGTGTATTCCACAGAGCAGCTTTCAAGACCTTGGAACAAGTGGCACAGTGATGAATACATATGAAGAGATAGCAACATTTCCATGAACAGATTGCCATCAACAGAAATGCTGAACACACACACACACACACACACACACAGAACTGTCAACACAGTGATTAATGAGGTGAAAGTAGTAGCAGTTGCCCTGCCAGTGGACTCTTCCAAGTGCCTAACCCTTGAAGCACAAACACACACACACACAAACACACGCCACACGCATGCACACACACACACACACTAGATCCATTTTATAAGCTTAACACTCTTCAGCATGAGATCTCAGAGACTTTTGCAGACTATTTTCAGTATCATAGTGAGTGATCCACAATGTGGCAAACCTGCTACCACTACAGAAATGTTTAACACACAGACCTGCTACTTCACCAGGCACAGAGTTAAATTCACAGACCTGCACAGACCTGCTACCTCACCAGGGACAAATTTAAACTGAGCTTCCTTTTTTTGGTAGATGGCAAAGTTGATGACCTTCTATGATGAGACTAGGGTTAGGGTTAGTTTCGGTGATCAGACCAGGGTTAGGGTTAGTTTCTGTGATCAGACCAGGGTTAGGGTTAGTTTCTGTGATCAGACTAGGGTTAGGGTTAGTTTCTGTGATCAGACTAGGGTTAGGGTTAGTTCCTGTGATCAGACTAGGGTTAGGGTTAGTTTCTGTGATCAGACTAGGGTTAGGGTTAGTTTCTGTGATCAGACCAGGGTTAAGGTTAGTTCCTGTGATCAGACTAGGGTTAGGGTTAGTTTCTGTGATCAGACTAGGGTTAGGGTTAGTTTCTGTGATCAGACTAGGGATAGGGTTAGTTTCTGTGATCAGACCAGGGTTAAGGTTAGTTTCTGTGATCAGACCAGGGTTAAGGTTAGTTTCGGTGATCAGACCAGGGTTAGGGTTAGTTTCTGTGATCAGACCAGGGTTAAGGTTAGTTTCTGTGATCAGACCAGGGTTAAGGTTAGTTTCTGTGATCAGACCAGGGTTAAGGTTAGGGCTGCACAGACATACACAAGACACTTCATTATGTGATTACTGCTACTCTGAGATTAGATGGGTGTGACGGCCCCTCCACATCCAGCAGCTTCTGTCTGGCGGTGGTGGCACCCAGGTGGCTTTATGTTTGTCAGGTTAGGTTCTGTGGTGAGATTAGGGTTAGGTTCTGTGGTGAGATCAGGGTTAGGGTTAGGTTCTGTGGTGAGATTAGGGTTAGGTTCTGTGGTGAGATCAGGGTTAGGGTTAGGTTCTGTGGTGAGATTAGGGTTAGGTTCTGTGGTGAGATTAGGGTTAGGGTTGGGTTAAGGGTTAGGGTTGACTCAGCCATATCCTGTGGCTTCTGACTGTAGAGTAAAAAACAGTATGGGTTAGAGTTAGCACACAGTATGGGTTAGAGTTAGCACACAGTATGACGCAGAAATGTTCACATATAGTATATCTATATTTTTCTTATCCACTGTGAAGTAGTTATGTGAAAGACAGCTAAGTATTCAAGTGACAGGCTTGACACTATCAGCTATTTAAGGCTCTTGAACTGCTTGGTCCAAGAATGCAAACCAATGTTAAACACTGATGGTGAGCTGTAGGTGTTGGTATTTTAAAGAGGGTTTAGTTTTACAAAGTAAGTGAGGCCTTCTCATTATCTAGAAACTTGGGCCATTGCCCTTGGGCTAAGCCAAGGTCGCATTGATCAGGAGACAAGTCCTACAGTACAGACAGACTTGGGGGGGGGGCAGGAGAGGCAGTATCTTGGGGGTGGGGGTGCAGGTGAGGCAGGGTGGTTGGGGGCAGCTGGAGTGGTCAGCAGTGATGCCACTCGGGCCAGCCATGAAAGCCCCATACTGCAGGTTTTCATTGCAATAGTTCTAACCCTAACCCTAACCCTAACCTCAGCTTCTCTGAGACGATACTGTTGTACAGCTTCTATCAGTGTAGATTCAATAAATGGTTGAAAATGAGCAGCTTTCCTGCCTCTGGTTTCTTCACTTCACCACAGTATATATTCTACACTTGTACATAATATACATACAAATACACCAATTACAATTTGTAATACTGGAATCCCTTGTCCCCTGTGACTTTTCCATTTCCATTCATTCACACCCCTGTTACGGCCTGGAGCCTAGATGACCTCCAGAGCTCCAACACACACACACAGAACACTTCACGCACAATACAACACACACACACAGAACACCTTCACACACACAATACAAAAAACACACACAGAACACTTCACACACAGTACAACACACACACACACACACATAGAACACCTTCACACTCAACGTAACAAGCCCTGAGAGTGAAACATTATGATAATGAGGTGAATGAACAATACTAGCTGTACACACCTTTACACACTCATACTGGATTATGAAGAGCTTTATACACTAGTACTGAGTTATGAACAGCTTTACATATTACTACTGGGTTATGAACAGTTTTATTTGTTAGTACTGGGTTACTGAATTGCCCATAATGGATTTACAATGTACGTCATATATCAACAGGGGAGACAAAGTACTATTATTGTCAATATTATCAATATAATTAAAGTGAGACAAATGCTATTACAGTAAGCACAGTGTAGTGTGAGGAGACATGGATGTGGTACACAGAGGTTCAAACGGGCTTAAACGGGTGCCATGGTTACGGCTCTTCACAGTATTTGATTGGCACATTTTTTGTGACTGATTTGCATCTCCCCACTTGGCTGCTTTAGATTCACAGAAATCAAACCAAACCAAACTGCATTGCAGAGATTACGCCTACGTCTGTCTGGTAGAAATGACGAATGACACCAAAATGAAACTATTACAAGTGGATCCAGGATCTGTATTCATGGCAACTTATCTTAACCTTCAACTTATGACCCCACTTGCCTAATATCTCTTCCCTCCATCATCTCTCCCCTCTATCCTGGTCATCTCCCTTCCCCCCCATCATCTCTCCCCTCACTATTCCCCCATCATCTTTACCCACTCAGTCCCTTTATCAAGTCATCCATCTATCCTGAATAATGATTCACCTCTACAGTGATGTGCAGAGTTTCTAAGAAGTGAATTTGCATGTAATTGACTATAATTCTGTGAGAGGGTGTAATTGACTGTATTAATCAACTTTTTGAGGGAGATGGGCCTCTGCCAGCTGTGTATGTGTGTATTGCGCAGGGTGTGTGTGAAGCGACTAGTGCAGTAGAGTGATTGTAGTGCATGCTGTTCACTCTTGCAACTCTGCTTTCAGCTACTGCCACTGGCTAATTCCCTCACAGGGGGTGAAAAGTGTAGCAGAGTGAGTAAGTCTCCTCTGCCGGTACACAGACACTCCACCGCCAACATGCCATGTGCTGGCAGCACACAAAAGGCGCCTAAACAGAAACAGGTCCTGGCCACCTGGTGGTCTAGGGCTCACCAGGATTGCCTCAACATGGTGAAGATAGTGCTAATGGACCTCCTACACCTCCTACAGCACTTACAAATTTCCTTGCGTAGGTATCCACTTCTGACAGGTGATATTGTCCATCCAGCAGCACTGGGGAATCAGGCAACAGGGGCAGGTTTGAATCAACTGCGAGCTCCTAGTCAGAGCCCTGCATGTCAGCGGCACAGGGTAAAGGTCGCTAGCAGGTTTGAGTGGCAGCTGTTCTCAGCAGACCCCTGTGTGACTGAGCAGCCCCATTTAGGGACAGTGCTGATCACCTCAGGATAAGTTGGCCTAAAAAAATGCCCACTGAACTTACACCTGGAAACATGTCGGGTGATTCTATATCTGACAACATGGAATATAAGAACCTCCTGGACTCCTATGACAGGTCAGAAAGAGCCCACAGAAGAACAGCCCTGGCTGCAGCTGAGCTGAATCATCCACCAGGCTCTTTGATGAAGGGTCTCTAACAGAGCAGGACATGGATTACACCTACTGGAAAGGCTACGCCGTGGGTGGACAACACCTGCTTGGTGTGGGGTTGGTCATTAAGAACACACTGCTGCTGAGACTCACTTAAACACCTGTGGGCATAGGTTGAAAGTCTGATGAGCCTCCGTGTACCCCAGGTGAAGAACCGCAGGTTTTGTACTGGCACCTGTACTGTTCAACATCTTCCTCTTGTGTGTCACCCAGCTCCTCCACAAGGAGATCAAAGATAACAGTGGAGTAGCAGTGGCATAGAGGTTAACCAGCAAACTGCATAGAGTGAGAACACTGGAGTCACAGTGTGCAGATGATTGTGCTCTTGTGTCTCACACTCCAAAACCTCCAGTTTGTCACCAATGCAGCAGTTGTGTCATTCTGCAGGATGGGGCCAGTCGCCAACAGGGGCTGAAATAGAGGCAGTCTGCCAATGGAGTGACAACATTCCACCCACACCCCCCATCTTTACTATTGCAGAAGAACCATTGTCAGTTGTCCCATCTTTTAGATACAGTATTCTCTCTGATGATAATACTGTTGACGAAGTACAAAATAGAATTAAACAAGCATCAGCTGCCTTTGCGTGAACACAATAATCTGTGTTTACCAAACAGTCTGTGTCACCACCTTCCTCTATAGTTGTGATTCCTGGGTTACTTAAAGCTGCCACATTGTAACCTTGGAACACTTTCATATACACTGTCTTCAGAAAATCCTGGGAATCACCTGGTATGATCGAGTGCCACACATAGAGATCTTTGAGGATGCCCTATTACCACCTGTCTATCTCTCTATTTTAGCTGGCTATGCTCACCTAGCCGTTGCAAAGTATTGCCATGGTGTTATCCAGCGTACCGAGCATTCTACTGTCTAGCTCTCCCAGTTACCATTCTGTTATGTCCTCTGTTTTATGACTCTGCTCTTTCCCTCTCCAGATTGGTTGTTTAGGAGGACTGATACTCGGCTTTGGACCCTGCGGATTGTGCTCCAGTTTACCCCTATGCCTGCTCCCCTGGATATGGTCGCCTTCTCAGTACATTAAGAGACCTGTGAGAGAAGTCCTGTGTTACCCGTTCAATAAAAGTTAAAGAGCGTCTGACCTTTGGTGTTCTCATTACAGTCTATATGTTAGTTCTACATATCTATATGTTAGTTCTATGAGATTCTCTTAAAAACTGCATTAGAATTTTGATTACTTAATGATTTAAAATTTAAATATATTTGATTATAATTTCATGCTAACACAGACAGTTTCTGTTTATTTATCTTGTTTCCACATATGGCTGTTCGGGTATTTAGAATTTGTGATATCATTGCATTCTTTATGTAATTCATCTCGTTTGCTGTTACTAGGTTAGGATAAGGTTAGGATTAGGGTTATGATAAGGTTCAGCACAACCTGACCCTAAACCCCGCCCAGCCCAACCTGAGCTACAACCTGCACAATCTGAGCCAGATAAAAAGCCTAATACACACACAAACATTCCTACAGATGTAGACATAGTGATTTTAATTGAATTCTTAAATGAGGAAGTTTTTCCCAGGATCCAGGGTTGCCAAAATTTTGTGTCCTTGAACCAGCTATGCCCTTCAACTCCTCACACATGCCATTTCTAGTAACCCAACCCATCATCCACACTGGCACAAATGACTTGAGGACAAAGTAAGAGAAGGTAGCAAAATGTGTAAGAAGAGTAGCACAGACGGCCACAGAAAGCTTCCCCTCCTCCAAAATCATCATCTCTACCATCCTGCCTAGAAAAGACTTCTATCCAGCTACAATCCACAAGATACAGAAATCTCCTGTGGCTGCGCACTGATGGCTAATGTACACCTGGCCCACCACACCAACCTCAGCACCCACAACTGCAGAGACACAGTTGAGACACTCACTCACCATCCACAACTAGCCAGACACACCCACAACAGTAGACCTACACCTCTGCAGTAAAAACTCAACCCCCACAAACAATAGAGATGGATGAAATCAAGCAGCTGCTCAACCTCATATGCAACAAACTGTTGAGCTAAGTCCCATGCTCACAATTACAGTTTTTCTCCATTGGTTTGGCTCATTTCTTGAAACTGAGATGACATTCCCATAACTATAAGGTAAATTGGCCAAACAGACTTACAGTTCTTCGCAACACTTCAGATAACCAGCAAAATGTCATATGTCTCCCAAAACGTTCATTCTTGCTTCAAAATGAAGTCCCTCTCCCATATAAATAGTCAGTAAAATAAAATGGCATAGATCCTTCTCAATTGCTTTGGCACATTTTCATTCATTTCATCCTCCTGTCAAAATAAACTGGGCGGTGCAGCACAACTACATGGATCCTCATCACATGCTCATATCGCTCCAAAAACAGGTTACCCATGTGTCAAAACTAATGTCCTTTCTCACACAAATCATCAGTGCCCCAAATACATTGTCCCTTTGGCATTGTGTAAGTACTGCATGTCAAAATGCTTAGATGGTTTGTCTTTATGGCAGAGGTCTAGTTAAAGGAATACAATTTTCACAACACACACACTGCACTCATTACTGTAGGTAGGAAAGAAAAAAAATACAAAGGAAAATGTATCAAATATACTATATATACAAAATACAAAAACCTGCAAAAACAAAACAAAATACAGTATGTAAAACAAAAAAAAGTCAAGCATCACAAATGCAACATAGTAACATTGTGACTACTCTGCGTCACTCCCCTCTCTGTCCTGGTCACCCTCCTCATCTCCCTGGCCATCCATCCGCTGCAGTCTGTTTGGCCATAAATTCTCATCAACATCGCATCTGATGTGTTCTTTAGCAATGCACCGTGGGAAGAAGCGTTGTGAATGCCTGAGCCATCCTCTACACTGATCGCCTGTTATATCATCACAGGCAGCATCCATCGCATTGAGGAGGGACCTCAGGTTCTGAGCATGATGTTCATACACTCTCCACCTCCAAGCGGAGAAAAATTCCTCAATAGGGTTAAGGAATGGAGAATATGGAGGTAGTGGGACATTATGCATCCTTGGATGCATGTCGAACCATGCCCTGATGCGTGGGCCATGGTGAAAGCTGACACTGTCCCACACAACGACAAATTGGGGTAGGTGGGGCCCTTAGAGACCCCTCTCATTTTCTGGAACTAAATCCAGATACAAACGGTCCAGGAAACAGAGGAGTTTCTCAGTGTTGTATGGGCCCAAGCTTGCTATGTGTGTGGCCACACCATGCTGTATATATACAGCAATGCCAGCATTCAAAATCATAGACAACACCTGTCAGGTAACTCAACAAACTGATGGTTTGGTCACCTGTAATGTGGGACAATCCTCCTCGTCAAAACCTGCTTTCACCTGTTACCTACTCACCTGATTGTCATGAATTTATGACCAAAATATTATGTTCTTTAAATATTATGTTCTTTAAAATATTATTTATTATGTTCCAAAATATGTTGACAATTGAGCAGACTATTCTGCAGACATACGATGAAATTGTGCTGACATGTTTTGGAGAGAACAACCATTACACTGAGAACCAACCAATTGGGATAGATCAACAAGATGCATTCTTTTGGAAAATGTACTAAATTTAGGATGATTGTGTTAAGTGTAGGCTACTTGTACATAACCATTTGCAAAGATGTACTAAGTGCTTGAGACATGT
Source organism: Brachyhypopomus occidentalis (assembly GCA_020368025.1). Lineage (NCBI taxonomy): Eukaryota > Metazoa > Chordata > Actinopteri > Gymnotiformes > Hypopomidae > Brachyhypopomus > Brachyhypopomus occidentalis. The sequence continues at coordinate 1,625,182 of JAGXOD010001360.1, read as the reverse complement.
ACAATGTCACGGTGAGGGAGGCTCCCCCTACCGGTCGCCTCCGGTACAGCGGCAGTTGTCCTGCTGTTGCGTTGTGTGCGTCCCTCAGGTGGGTGGGGCTTATTAGCTCCCTCACCTGATGGTCGTTTGTCTGTCTATAAATGCCTTGTCTATGTACCAGTTGACTGCTGGTTATTATATCCTTAATCTGGGTCATGTGCATGGGTTTTTGGTTTGTGCACGTTATTCATTAAACCCCTCTTTTTCTCTGAGACTTGGCGTGATCGCTTCCTTTTCGTTCGCACTCTCTGCCCGTCACATACAAAGCATTTGAAATGTGATGAAAGCAATGAGAAATGCCATTCTGTTGTGAGGAACCGCAAGTTAGTTTGGGGATTTGTCCATGTTATTTTGAGAATGTCATCTCAGTTTCAAGAAATGAGCCAAACCAATGGAGAAAAACTGTAATTCATTGATAAATAAATCAATAGATAGACAGATAAATACATCGTATAGACGTATACTGCTATGTGGAGATTTCAATGCTCGGACAGGAACTGAGTCTGATTATATAGACCCACAGGGTAACAGACATGTTTGGCCAATGCCCTCTGTACCCCACATCAATCCTCAAAGCCAGAAACAACCTCAACAACAAAGTAAACACAGTTGGTAAAGAACTACTTCACCTCTGCCAGACCATATGATTGTACGTGCTTAATGGCAGGGTCAGAGATGACTCTCTGGGGAGATTTACATACTGCTCAAATCTCAGAGCCTAGATGGTTGATTATACAATCACTGACATGGACGCCAGCACCGTTAATGCATTCACTGAGTTACATATTGTTTTTTATCACCATCTCACACTTTAATTCTGATATTTTGATTTTGTTTGATGTAAAATTGACAACTTTGGAGCTCAGTCGTCACGTTTTTGTGTTGAGATGCCACCGAAACCTTCGAGGCAACGGAGAGACTCTCAACAGTTAGCTTCAGCTGCAATTGACTCCATTAGCCGTGTGGCTACTCAAGTAGCAGATGATGAGGATCTTCCCCTGATGTGGGAGAAGATATTTAGCAAAATACTGCAAACTATCAATGAGAGGTTTGACAAATTTGACAAATACGCAAACAGTCTCTCCAATCTCGTCATATGTTACAATCAGTTACAGAGAAGATGGAGGCTGCAGAGGAACTAAATCAAGACCATGAGGCCCGCGTTAGCTCTCTTGAGGCAACGTTAGCTGCTTCAAACGAATAAAGCTCTCAAGGCCAAAGTAGATGACCAGGAGGGCTGAACACGCCGCAATAACATAAAAATCGTTGGCATTCCGGAAGGAGAGGGAAAAAAAAGAACAACTGAATTTGATAGATAGATTTAACTATAAAAAATTTAACTATAACTAATATGATATTCACTCTAAAATAAAAAATAGTAATAGTAAAAGCTTTAAACCTCAAGATAACTGTCTCACCTAAGGTTAGAGTTAGGTCAGAGTCTGTATACAAGAATATATGAATACAAACAATACAAAGATTATACAAAGTGTGTAAGTATCCTGACCGGAGATAAGAGGTAGTGCAGTAAAAGAGAAATTCGGTATCAGCATATGACAATACTGAAACTAATATGTGCGATGTCCAGTAGTGCAAATGTACGGGATGTACTGTAAAGTGTCAAAGTGTCCAGGAGTGTGAATGTACGGGACATACAGTAAAGTGTAAAGTGTCCAGAAGGGCAGATGTACAGTAAGGTTATTATAGTGCAGGTAGTAAATAAATAAGCTGCTATAAAACAGAAGAGACTCGTTCCTCATCTGTCCTCCTCCCTCTTCCGACTCCACTGGGAGGAGTTGAAGAGTCTAATGGCTCTCGGGACAAAGGATTTCCTGAGTCTGCCTGTAGAGCTGCTCTGTGACAGAAACCTGCCACTGAACTTGCTCCTTTTGTCCATAAAGATGGTGTGCAGTGGGTGACTATCATCTTCCATGATGGAGAGCAGTTTGTGCAGTGTTCTCCTCTCAGCCACCGTAACCACAGTGTCTAGCTCCACACCAACCACAGACCCTGCACGCCTGACCAGCTTGTCCAGTCGCATCTCGTCCTTCTTTTTCATGCTTCCTCCCCAACACACCACAGCATAGAAAAGACAGCTGGACACCACAGTCTGATAGAACATCTGCAGGAGTAATCCCTTGTGTAAACAAAACTTGTCCTGAAAGCGGTCATGATAACAGACTCCATGTCCATAGAACACACAAAGTTATCACTAAACTAGCGATAAAAACATACAAAAGAGAGATAAAGTAAGGAAAAATAGGCTAAAAACAGTACACAAAGACGGAGCTACTGGAGTAGGCTGCCGCTCCTTACGGCTCTGGACTACTTACTACCAAGAGACCGAGGTGGAGAGGTAATTTCCATCTGCTCAGACTAGGTAGTTTGTCGCCTTGGTAATTTGTCGATCGTGCTCACCGCACCCTTCAACCCAGACCTCCAGAGGGAGCCACGCCCTGCTCAATCATCGCCCGAGTTCACTTCTATATCGAGAAAGATGATTCTACAGCTCCGAAGCGGACGCAATCTGGATTACAATGGGCACAAGTTGTAAATTTTCCCGGATTACACATCTGAGGTAATGGATCAGGGAAGGAAATTTAGCGATGTGACTCGTGTGTTGAGGGAGCTACAGGTGAACCACACTCTCTGTTTTCCCGCCAAACTTTGTGTTTGGCATGGGGGTCAACTCAGGAGTTTCACCTCCACTGCGGATGCCTCGAAGTGTGAAATGTTATGCATATTGCATGTGGCTTTGACTGCTGTGTTACATTGACAAAACGAGACAGTTTTAGAAATTGGAACTTAGTGACTGCAAAAATATTGTAATGCTAATATCAGTAGCATTATTGCTAATCTCTATAATGTTAATGTTAGTCTCAGTAACATTACAGCCAGTCTCACAAAGATTAATGCTATTCTCAGTAATACTGTCAGGCACATTATTGCCAGTCTCAATAATTTTAAAGCATCAGGCTAATGTTAACACCGCTCCTAGTAGCAAGGAGCCTGTTGATGTAGTATCAACAAAAACATCTTGGAAGAGGTAAGATACTATGCAGGACCCTCAAGCTCCCAGGTGTCTGGTAAAGGTCAGCTAGAGGTTAGAGTTATGGTATATGACCTTAAGTTTGAAGGAAAATCACCATACAGAGGATATGGCAAGTATATATCAGAGAGAGAGAGGGAGAGAAAGAGGGAGGTTAGGTGTTTTTCTCCGGTTGTACGGACAATTTTGATATAGTTTCTCCTCTTTTGGGAATAAAAGCACTGGAAGCGTGCGTGTGAGGGAGTGTGTGTGTGTGTGTGTGTGTGTGTGTGTGAGAGAGAGTGTGTGTTTTAGTATATCCACTGCACTCTGCTGTGCAAACATTTTCAGACATGAATATTCAGACATGAGCTAATGCACCACTCAGGAACAAGTCTCTTTTCTCCAGACTGGTTTATTATATAAATTCATGTATATGTACCACATGTCCATAGTAACCTTTTACTCAAAATTAAAAAGGCTTTTTCACTGGGCTGAGGTTAGTTTAAAAGTTTTAAAGTTCTGTACAATGTTGTGGCTAGTTCTCTTTGGGGGACCGATACAAATTCAGAATAGATTTATGAAATCCACACTAGTAAACTCAGCCAATAAATACAAACAACTTTATGGCCGAAAACCAAACCAAGATGCTAATTTCTGAACACATTCTCAATACATTTTTCTCACCAATATTTAAATCTGAGTTTTTATCACAGGCATAATGGGAGGTGCAATCACTGATTAGTGTGTATGGATCTGAAGTTACAGCAACACATGACAGAATGTCATTTTAAACTGATTCTCAGTGTGCTTTCACATTCTATACACTTTCACCTGTTGGTGGATTTTTGTATGCAAATTTCTGGACTAAAGGAACCACAAGATAATTTTACCACAACATCTCATAATATGCATTAAGCAGCCAGTCTTATCAAGAGGGACTCAATCTCAATGTTATTACAGGGACAGAGTGTAGTATTAGGAGTCAGTTTAAGAGCAGTGCTCCTACTTGGCCAGGCTGGCTGGACGCTGTATCCATCTACCCAATCCAAAACCACCCCCCACATACCTACACCACACCCACTGGAACAGTTGGGCAAGGCAGGCTGGATACAATTGCAGGTGTTCATTTAATCGAAACAAGAAGCAGAACACAAATAACACTGATGACGGGAGATGCTACAACAAACCAAAAAAGATAACAGAGCTAACAGGAAACACACGGAGTAAGATGCTAACGGGAGACACGGACCAGGGGAGAATAAGCAGACAGAACCAAAACTCATTAGCTAATACAACAGGGGAAACACTAAAACACAAAACCTGACATGGGTACTTAACATGGACTAGGAACTACACAACTGGGACGGAACCAGAACTAAGACAAGCTTACCTACTATAACTATGAAACAGAGAACAGAGCAGGATAATGGATTCACATGTATAAAGACAGTAAGGAACGCATAGACATACAAGACACTAGGAACTAAACAAGGAACACATGAGACTGATAACGAGAGGCGGGATTACAAATCAGGAAGGACAAACAGGCACTAAAAACACTGATACATGGAACAGGACAGGAGACCTGGCAGCTAGTAAGGGGGGCGGAGCCAGATGTGATCACTCATTCATAACCATACACCAGGTCTTTAGAAGGATGAATGTGGTATGTGTATGGAAGGGATCTTTTAGCACGAAGTATAAAGGGGGCCCTATATTCAGGAAAGTTCTCAAAACATTCCTTTAAAAACACTCCTTTAAAAACACACACACTCTACGTCAGAGCACATAAAAGCACTATACACACAGACACTCTACCACAGCCTGGTCCGCTCTAACACCCCCCGCACCCCCCCTTCCCCAGGTCCACTCTACCCCGCCCTTTTCCGCTCTTACACTCCAGGTCCACTCTACCCCCCCAGGGCCACTCTACTTCACCCTGGACCACTCTATCACCCCCCTCCAGGTCCCACTCTACCCCACCCAGGTCCACTCTACCCCACCCTGGTCTGCTCTATCCCACCCTTACTAAAACCATCCTCCATGTCTCAAAGGCCAGGTCATTTCAAACTGATCCCATCACCATGACAATTAACCATATAAAATCTTATCATTATATTGTTCAGTAAAAAGACCTGAATCCACGTCCATGCATAACACATCAATAACTGCTTTGTCTCTGCTTTCTCTTGCTTATTTAAATCAGTGTAAAGTTGATGTGCACAGTACTAAATGGGTTTTTTGTACTGGAGGAACATGGTACTCAGCACTCAAGAATGCGCAGAAGCGTATAGTGAAGTGTCCTGAACCCAATACAGTGACATAGTTGATATGATTTATCGATGTGAAATATTTATTTAAGCATACATATTCCTTAATATTTGTAGCTTTCTTTTTTATTTTGTAATAACGGCGAGAGAGAGAGAGGGGGACAGATACAGCGAGAAAGAGAGAGAGAGAGAGAGAGAGAGAGAGAGAGAGAGAGAGAGAGAGCGCATGTAAAACAGACGATCTCTTTTGGATGGCTTGACTAGGGTCACAGTCACGTTAACTTTAGTTTTAGTTTAGTTTAAATTGCCCGCTTATCGAGGGCAATCGGTTTTAAGGAAAAGTATATGAAATTGAACAGGTAAAACTAAGACTTTCAGCCTTTGACATAGTTTGACATAGACATAGCCTTTAAGACTAATTCAGCCTGAGATTGTGCCTGACCATAATCTTTATGAATTTTGCCTCTAACATTATTATTGACTAATGCTTTGGAGGTTTAAAAACGTCATACCAAGAGTTATTTTGAACCGAAGTTCTCCCCAGTGTTCTTCTAGAAAAAGCCACGAATGCCACCGCAGGTTTGGCATTAGTGACGTGATTTTAAAAACCAATTCAATTAGCGTATCAAACACATCCATCCGTTCGAAGAAAGACACGTCACTTCGGTTAACTCTTGTATTGCAAATCAGCAAACTCCGGTCAGCGTGGTACTTAGATTACATCGCGACATGGAGGAATGTTTCACGCTCGAAAAACACAACTAGGTTATTGTGTTTTGTTCGAGAAAACTGTCCATCGATATTTAATCAATTTATAGTAAGTTGCCACCTACAGTATCCTCCCAACAACAAAATAAGACGCTGACAGGTGGTAATCAATAGTTTTCCTTCTTACCGGCTCGGGTTCTCTTCAGAGAGGGCACTTCATCTTCCAGACAGAACATTTATCTTACTGCGTTTAGCAAAAGTGCAGCGCCGTGTAAAGCTGACGCGTCAAGCGCGATCGCCAGCTGCTCCCTGCCCCGGTCCTCCGTTACGAGCCCTCGCGCTCTAGGATTCCCGCAGCCCTAACGGTCACATGAGAATCACCGCAACCTCTTTACTCTGGCGAGCACGCGCACAGCCGTTTGCAGTCCGAGTCCAAACGGCAAGATACAATTTTACAATGGCGACACTGTATCCGATGTTCTTGTTCAGGGTTGAATTCGGTTACCGTCGTCCTATAGAGCAGGAGCTCTAGGGCATCAGCAACAGATCCTCAAATACAGTAGCGTATGTCAGGTAGTCATGACAGGGTTGTTGTATTTATTATCATAACACAACACTTGTAATTAAACAAGCATACTGATCTAATTATGGAATAGAAATACAACCTTGCCGACATGTTGAGTGAAATTGGGTGTTCCGTGGCATGTTATGCTAAAAGAACCTTAATGGAACTAATAGATTGGGTGTTGTGTTATCTGGTCTTTCAATTTGAAAGATTGCATGACAGTCCTGAAGGTTCAAAACTGTCAAACCTGGGGCAACAAGTAAAAGCTGTGTGTGTGTGTGTGTGTGTGTGTGTGTGTGTGTGTGTGTTCTTTGAAGAGTGCAATATAGATGAAGCTGACTAAATGACCATTATTACTGTGTGTGTATGCATGACAGTTGACACTGTGGGGACGTTTGGCTGAGATAAACTTTTTAAAATTTGTACCACAACATGTAAATGTAATTACAAACATGAGAAATACAAGAATGAGTGATTATGAGAATGAATGTATGTTTAGAAGGTATGTAGTCAGGATGAGTGTGTGTGTGTGTGTTTAGAAGGTATGTAACCAAAATGTTCTACGTAAAGTTCAAAAACAAAAAGCTGTTAGTCGAGGTGTTCAGGTGTGCAGCTGTGTCTTTGATAAGTGAGTGATACTACTGTTGAGGATTCTGACTGTTCAAATTGACTCTTATTCTTGCAGAATACACGCACACACACACACACACACACACACACACATCTTGGCTCATTAAAATGTCTGGGCTGCATGTATGGTGTAATGCAGTACACGCTTCTGAGAAGTCGAGGTGTGAAAGTTTCTCTCCAGCTGTCAGCTGTGTTGTGATTGATGTGCTGTGGAAACATACTTGAAGTTTAAGCCATGTCCTTCCCCTCTGAGTCCCCTGACATGCAAATACTCCAGTCCAGAAGGCAGAGTTACTAAAAATAGCTTCAAACACAATGGCCGGAGTGAGAGGACGGTCAGATAAAACACTGCCCCCTAGCAGTCCGTCGAGAGGAAGCATGGGGGTGTTGCCTCCCCATGGCTAACATGCTGGATATGCAATCCACATGGACACACAGGGGAGTCAGAGAGCCCAGAATCATAGGGAGTGTGAGTGTGCATAGCCCCCATATACACAACCAATGCCAAAGACAGCAGTAGGGTTAAAATTGGGGTTAGGATTAGGATTAGGATTAATAATCTTTGGTATATTTCGCAAAAACGAATGATTTTAGAGATTTACAAACAACTTTTAGATAGATGTAACTTCAGGAACACCAATGTTGGAGGATTCCCAAAAGCTTCTTAGTCTCCAAATTTACGAACGAGTTTTAAATAGATAGAAACACAAACCTACAGACATAGTGTAATGCCTGGCGCCTCCTTACCTGTCAATCATGTATGTTTATGTAGCCATGTGCGAGCTGTCAGTCTAGTTCCCTCCTTGACATGAAGTTCCTTATTTGAAAATATCTAAATAAATGTGAGGAAGGAAGTTTAAAGGTTTCATGTCAGATTTTACATGCAGAATCCTTCAAGCCTGGGGGAAATATAGGCATCTTAACAGAAGGTGCTAAAAATTTAAAGTACTGCCTAATACTGAAACAGAAGTCAGGAAGAGAGAGCCCACCTTCAGCTGTAAAGTTTTGTAACAAGGATTTTCTTACTCTGGGGGCTTTTCCATCCCATGTAAATGAGATAATAAGCTGTTCAAGGACTTTGAAAAAACTTTTGGGCAAGAATAATGGAATAGTCAGATGAAAAAAAGAAATTGGGGACATACGTTCATTTTTATAACAATTATTTTGGCTATGAGACAAAGAGAAGAGACCACATGTTTAAGTCCGAATTAAGCCCATCGAGTAACGGAGAAAATTGCTGTCAGAGAGGAAGGGTAAGGTACAAGTAATATTTATTTCCTGAAAATGAGCTGAATCTATCTAGTCTCAACATAGAGGGTAGACAGTTCAGTGTCTGTTCGCTGTCTAGTCCCACGAAACAGAGGACATCCCAGTCTAGTCCCAGGAAACAGAGGACATCCCAGTCTAGTCCCACGAAACAAAGGACATCCCTGCTTAGTCCCACGAAACAGAGGACATCCCTGTCTAGTCCCACGAAACAAAGGACATCCCTGTCTAGTCCCACGAAACAGAGGAAAGTATACTGAGCAGACACCATTTAAAATCATGTTTCTTAATGATATGGGGTGATGGAAGCATATATAGGTTGAACAGAAACAGTAAAAAAAAGTCACTAATGCCGACCCAGTTCTGGAGTCGATCAAGAAGGATTTCATGATCAACAGTGTCAAAGGCAGCGCTTATTCAATCTCAGATCATTTACTACCTTAACTAATGCTGTTTCAGTGCTGTGGAGGGCTTGGAAACCAGACTGAAAACTGTCATTTATTTGGTTTGCTTTAACGTCATTCAACTGGGTTGACACAACCTCTTCAATGATTTTGCCAAGAAAGGAAGGTTAGATATAGGTCGGTAATTATTGAGAATTGTGGGATCAAGATTTCTATTCTTTAGTAGTGGTTTAACCTAGGAAATTCTCACAGACGCAGAGACTGATTAACAATTGTTAGTGCATCATTAGATAATGAACTCAGAACCTGCTTAATAAAGTATGTTGGTCCAGTTTACACGTAAAGGATTTTAGTGATGAAATCACAACAAATAGTGTTACCATGTCAATTTCTTGGAAACAAGACATCTGAACAGTACTTCTGAACAGGGCAGTTGAGTTATTATTAGACTCATCTTATTAGTTATTATTATTATTAGATCAATTAAGGTAGAGAATGAATATGTCTGTGCTGATTTCATTTCACTGTTGAAATTCTTCAGTGTTGTTTTATAAATATAAAAATGTACATTCAGTGTTGATACAATCTCCAGTGCATCTTCAGAAATGGTGCCAACACATCAATACATTTTCTAGCTGTGTGTGTGTGAATGTTTCAACTAACTCACTCACAGTTTTTGAGAGGGGAGGGAGGAACTGTATGAAGTCCATGAATGCCACAGCACTACCAACACTGAGATAACGCTTGGTCATTGTGTGCTTTCACTGAGTGTTCTAATAGATGACATTTTTGCAAAATCTTTAAGAAAGTTTGTATGTAGTCTGGGAGGACCATAGATAACAATCAATAGAACTGGATAAGTAATGTTCAGTTGTACTGCCAGATATTCAAACGTAGAATGATCCCCTAATGAGATCTGCTTACAGCTGATGGTACAAACATGCACCACCACCACCTCTCTTATTTACTCTAGAGACATTATAAAAGTTACAATTAGGAGGGGAAGCTTCATTTAGCACTATTGCTGCATTGCTATCAAGACAAGTCTCCATTAGGAAAAGAAAGTCAAGACAATAATCTTCAGTTCATTTAGGTATTATAAAGACTTGTTTTTGAGACTTTTAGAAAGGACACTTTGAAGACCTGATGTGATTAATATAGCTTACATTACATTACATATTTGTTACATAATTGTACTATTACGTTTTTGACTACATTTCATTCTGAGAGCCACCGGCTAGTTAAAAAAACTGGAATGTAACACTGACTCTGTGCATATGGATTCCAGTGTGCCAGATCTGAGAATTCACTGAGGTTAGGATTAGGTTTAGGGTGTTAGGTTTAGGATTAACCATCATGTCCCTAAAACTACAACACTACACCAAATTCAGACTGAATGGGGAAAAGAATGAATCAGAATCAGAAATGAGAAGATGTCCTGTTGAACACATCTTTGAGTAGAACATGAGCTCGTGTCTGTGGTATATCTTAACTGACCTCTGAACTGACTTTTATATGTATTTATTTTCTATTTAGTTAACTATTCATCAATCATTAGTTGGTCAAAGACAGGAGATGGATATTTGTAAAAATGCACTTATGTAATGATCTTGAGAAATGGATATAGTTTCTCAAGAATAAAAATGTTTTTTTTGGAAAAAGAGCCTAGAATCACTTCTGCTCCTGGGTTCTAGTCCAGACTGACTCTGTTCAGAGGAAGGTGACCATAATGAGGCGCTCGTATTAAAACTACTGACCCGCTATGACGTGTCATTATCTGTACTGAATAGACAGAATGTGTCCGTCTCCGTGGAGACTTACAGGAGAACGGCAACTGACAGGCATTTCGGCACCGCTAATCAAATGCCACTTACCTGGTTGCTATGGCAACATGCTTTGAAGCCAGAATGATGACTTGTATTTCTCAGACTGTAAAGTCAGACAGTAAATGGAGCACTTAAGGAGGAAATTGAGAAAATGTGATGAGGTCAAAGGAAAGCGTGATATGAGATGACTGGTTTGTGAAGACCGTGTGTGTGTAATTATAACAGCTACTGTTTCCTACATTTTCACGTGACGGGAGCTCTGCTGTTCTCTGTTGTTCTCTGTTCTCTGCTGCTCTCTACTCTTCTCTGCACCTCTTTCAGTCACATACACAGTGATCTTTTACTCCACACAAACTACATTCAATCCAATATTTTTCCAAATTCTGACATGACACTGATCTCCAACTCTAGGACAAATCCAACTCCAAGATCTAACAGGGTTAGGGTTAAGGTTAGGTTAGGTCTGCAGCAGCAGCGTTAGGGTTAGCGTTAGGTCTGCAGCAGCAGGGTTAAGGTTAGGTTAGGTCTGCAGCAGCAGCGTTAAGGTTAGCGTTAGGTCTGCAGCAGCAGCGTTAGGGTTAGGTTAGCTCTGCAGCAGCAGGGTTAGGGTTAGGTTAGCTCTGCAGCAGCAGGGTTAGGGTTATCGTTAGGTCTGCAGCAGCAGGGTTAGGGTTAGCGTTAGGTCTGCAGCAGCAGCGTTAGGGTTATCGTTAGGTCTGCAGCAGCAGGGTTAGGGTTAGCGTTAGGTCTGCAGCAGCAGGGTTAGGGTTAGCATTAGGTCTGCAGCAGCAGGGTTAGGGTTAGGTTAGCTCTGCAGCAGCAGGGTTAGGGTTAGCGTTAGGTCTGCAGCAGCAGGGTTAGGGTTAGCGTTAGGTCTGCAGCAGCAGGGTTAGGGTTAGCGTTAGGTCTGCAGCAGCAGGGTTAGGGTTAGGTTAGCTCTGTAGCAGCAGGGTTAGGGTTATCGTTAGGTCTGCAGCAGCAGGGTTAGGGTTAGAGTTAGGTCTGCAGCAGCAGCGTTAGGGTTAGGTTAGCTCTGCAGCAGCAGGGTTAGGGTTAGCGTTAGGTCTGCAGCAGCAGGGTTAGGGTTAGCGTTAGGTCTGCAGCAGCAGGGTTAGGTTTAGATTAGCTCTGCAGTAGCAGGGTTAGCATTAGGTCTGCAGTAGCAGGGTTAGCATTAGCTCTGCAGTAGCAGGGTTAGCATTAGCTCTGCAGTAGCAGGGTTAGGGTTAGGGCAGATGTGTATTTATGGGGCACTGCAGGGGTATCCTTCCCTTGTCTTCTCATCCATATTGTAATTGTTGGATATACTCTTGTAGACAAAGACACATCTATTGCTCCTATAACTGAATGTTTTGTGGGCTCTAAATGTTCACACTGAATTGATTTGGGGTTTTGAAGCTGCACTCTTGTAACGACAGCCGTTAACAATAGACACAACAGTCCAGCAGGTCATTTAACATCGCCATTCTGTTTCATTGACTTTAACAAGCTATTGGTCTATAACAACTATTCACAAATTTCAGTGCTAAATGACTTCTAAGAAGTCTGCATTGAGATTAAGATTAAGATTAAGTCCTGGTATTTTTCACTTTCTCCTACATTCCTGCACCTGCTCTCAGTTCTGTGTTGTGTTCTCACTACTTCCCTCTAGGGGTCACTACATGTACTGACTTTCCCCCAGTTACACCATGCGACAGCACAAATGCATCTTTGAGAACTGGACCAAAATGTTCCGTCCGCACTTCTCCAGTGAGAGTTGAACTAACAGTGACTCCATTCATGAAGCTGTCAGATGTGGAGTGAGCACAACAGCAGTGGTGAAGGTGCGTGAGCAGATCTGGGCTGCATGTATATAAAGCTCTGTGGGTATATAAAGGGAATTGTGCCCTTGTCTCCACCAGCAACAGAAGTTGCTTTTTCAGAATTTTCATTGTTTACTTGTAAAGAGTGAACTGCTCTGCTACACGTCTCCTCAGTGCTCCATCAGAACACAGACACTTATGACCTCCCACGAGTGTCCTACACCCTACAGTACACCTCTCTCTCCCTCTCTCTTTCTAACACACTTTCTCAGACATACAAACGCTCCCTCAGGTGGGGGTGCACATGCTAAACAAATCTGTCAAATGAAAATGATGCATGTGTATAGAAAAATATAGGAAAAATAATAGGTGATAATAGGTGCTGACCTCAGTGATCAAATAAGCATATGAGCGTGTCTGTTTACATGCAATCAGTGCAGGGTACTGGTGAAGAGAGAGAGAGGGTTAGTGTAGTGGATTTGACACATCAGTTATAGGGCTCCATCTATTGTAATCTTTGGGCAAATGCATGTTGTATCCCTCTGGTTTGCTGCTGAAAATGCTTCTCTGCATTTATCCAACACTATGACCATGAGCACATTATGCAGGACCTGACCCCTCATGTAGAGCTACACAGCATAGACTACTCCAGCTTACTTGGTCCACAAAGTCTCACATTCTATTAATGCAAACGTATTGTCCAATGTACAGGTTGCGAGTGGTGTGTCCAGTACAGCCTTGCATTAAGTTTTGAACAATTCTCCTCCATTCCACATCCTGGGGCACCTTTAGTAACCAGTTCGTTCCAGTTCTCCAGTCACTAGAGACAAACTCCATATCATGAAGCGCAACAATTCCCTTAGGGCTGGTCTGTTGGTCCTGGGAGGACCTTAGCCTTGGACTGAACAGACACCGAACATTCTAGGCATACTTTGGGTCTGGGAAATTGGCCCTTAGACAGACTTACATTTCCTTAACTAGTCACACAAATGTTGTTTAGAAGGATGTGTCTAATCTCCTAAGCAAGCTGCCGCTAAGAAGTCTCAAAACAGGCAGAGTGAAGCCTCCAGGACATTGGACGTCTTCATGAACACACACTGACCTTCCTGCCACAGTAAGACATTCAGGGACATTTCGTTCCAGGTAATCAAAGGGCTCTCAGCAGTACCTCAGACCCATGTGTATGGAGCTATGAACACTTTTGACTGATGTCTGGAGAAACACACTATATAAAGAACGATGGACTTCACATCACTTCCCACATTTGTAAATCTTTCCAACTTTTTTTTATTCTTCTGTTTTCATATCTTACAGAGTGAAAAAACATGATGATACAAATGCTTGCAGGTGTAAGTGGTAATGCTAAGAGTACACCAGAGGAGTGACACTGATCAGACACCCCCACACGCATGTTACACTGATCAGTCACACCCCCACACGCATGTTACACTGATCAGACACACCCCCCCACACACACGTTGTTTAACCACAATAATGCTGTGGTATTCATGGTGGAAGTCTTGTAATAAAAACAATACTCATTCATTTACACTGTCCCATTTCGAAGTGTGAGATAACTTGCTGTCCTGCAAGTTTGTGTTATGTGCTGAGATATGTGTGTGGCAAAATCAAAATAACCAAGAGATCAGAGTACAAAAGAAACTGCTACATGCACCCATCACCACAAACATACAGAGGGTTAGGGTTTAGATTAGGGCTGGGGGTTTAGATTAGGGCTGGGGGTTTAGATTAGGGTTAGCTTTTCAGCTAACAATCTTTAAAAAGACTACTGAGACAAAATCATGTTAGTATTTCCATAAAATAAGATGATATGAACAGGGATATGGATACAGGGATCAGTGAGAGTGAAAGTGAGAGAGAGTGTGACAGTTCTCTCTAGCTTATGATTTTAGAAAATTGCTGTTTAAAAAAAATTCAGAAGTAATCTCTCTAAGTGCGACTTCTCTCCTTCGGCCAAGCTGCGCTCGTTTCCATGGTTATATTTTTGGACCCTTCTTTGTGATTGTTTCATTTGTTAATTTCCACCACAGCACTTGCCAGTGGAGGCCTGAGGGGCGGAGTCTTGGAGGTCCACTCCTGTGCGGCCCCGCCCACTGGTTCCACCTCCACCTTGAGGGTCGTTCTTGGGGAGTTTCTTAGCTACATGAGAACAAAGTAACCATAGTTACTAACTAGAAATGTGGTACTGACATGGTGAACACTCATGCAGTTGTAAGAATCTCTAGCGTTGCACATTGGGGAAGAGGAACTGAACAGTACAGATCCACAAACCATCACTTGATAACAAGTAATAGGATATTGTTGCCATTAATATTGCAGAATGCCATAGTGACATCACAGAAAACTGCAATATGCAAATGATCCCTCTAATGACCAGATTTGAGCTGTGAGCATTCTCTCAAATATTTCACACAAATGTTCTTTTTGAGTAATCACTCCCATAGCACATTCATCATACTGGAATTTACTGGGTACTGCAATCACAACATGGTGCTTTGCTAGTTCTGCCCATCCCATAGTGTAGACTATGTATGTAGCATCAGACTGGAAATGCACCTTTCTCATTTCTGAACAGTCAGCTTCATTTGTGCTGTAAGGTATATTTTGGATATATTTCAAATTCCTTTTTAATGTTTTCAAATATTATAATATGTATCAAACACATCAAATGTTGTTCAGCCAAAACTGCAAAGCGTTTAATGTTATTTCTCTTGTCTTGTTTTTGCAGTCATGATTTCAGATGATAGCAAAGTTTGTGAGATCTTAAAATGACCAAACATCCGTCTGCTCTAACATCATTAGTGTGCTCAGACCTGCATTTGTACACAAAAATGAAATTAAATTCAGATATTAAAACAAATGTTGTAAGAGATAATAAAAGAACATTATTTTCACCATTTCCCACTACCAGAGTTTCAAACAACACGTGAAAAATACTTTGCTAGGTCAGGGTAAGAGTCAGGGTAAGGGTAAATCATAAGGGGAGGGTGTTCATGTTACCGATGGCCATGAAGATGTCATTCACATTCGCAGCAGTTTTTGCAGATGTCTCCATGAACAGGAGGCTGTTGTCATCAGCGTAAAACTGGGCCTCCTGTAACACAACACAACAGATGTGTTTAACAACACAACACGTGTGGATCAATACAACAAACACAAGTGCGGCCTGTGTATACAAGCAATACTACGTCTTTAAATGGACTGCTGCAATCCCACAGGGGGCACACAACAGCACACACACACACACACACACACACACATACACACCAGCGCACACACACATACACAGCGCACACACACATACACAGCGCACACACATGCACAAACACACACCAACACCAGCACACACACACACACACCAACATCCGGACAAGCGCGCACACACACAGACACACACACACCAACACCAGCACACACACACCAACACCAGAACAGTGCACACCCCCCCACACACCCACACCCTCCACCCACATCCCATACACCTCCCCATCCTCTTACACCCCACAAGCCCTCCACCTCTCCCACGCACAACAGTGTGTGTGCTGTTGTGTGTGTGTATGTGTGTGTTCACACCCAACACACACGCACACCCAACACACACCCCCCCCCACACACACACCTGATAGTCGACAGCACGCTTGCTGGCCAGGTCGGCCTTGTTCCCCGCCAGCGCGATGACGATGTTGGGACTCGCCTGCCTCTGCAGCTCCTTCACCCAGTTCTTTGCTCGCGTGAACGTGTCCTGAAATCACACCCACATGACATTCACACTCACGTGAACGTGTCCTGAAATCACACCCACATGACATTCACACTCACGTGAACGTGTCCTGAAATCACACCCACATGACATTCACACTCACGTGAACGTGTCCTGAAATCACACCCACATGACATTCACACTCGTGTGAACGTGTCCTGAAATCACACGCACATGACATTCACACTCGTGTGAACGTGTCCTGAAATCACACGCACATGACATTCACACTCAACAGATGAGTGTGCGAGACCGAGTGACTCACTGGTTAAGCCACTTTTTTTCATCAATAGCTGCATGTAGACATGCACTCACTCCCCTACTGCTGGAGGGGGGTCAGGGTTAGGTCAGGGTTAGGGATACACAGAGCTGCACAGTTATAGAATGAGCCTTGAATAAATTATGATCTGACTGTGACTGGTGACATTCATAAATTCATTCATAAATTTCTGAATTGGTGTTTTTTTCAAAAGACCAAAGCAGATGTTGCAATGACAGCTATACAGACAGTCCCAGTAGGTGTGAAGTCTACCTGAATTAATAACATCCCCTCAACATCTGCCATGTTGCCTTCTGGTAGTTCAATCCCCTCAGTTCTGGCTACGTTTCCTCTCCTAGCAACCATCTGAGCACACCTATCTGTTCTGAGTGACATTCCCACATCACTGCTGTAAATCCTAGTGACACGGGGCTCATTCATTTCTGGCATAAAGGTTCATGGGGGTTATTTGTGTTGCTAGTGCACATGTTAGCATGGCCCTGTATGTGTATGTGTGTGTGTGTCAAGTCAATTTTATTTATATAGCGCTTTTTACAACGCATGTTGTCTCAAAGCAGCTTTACAAATTGTATTGGTCCAGATCCCTAATGAGCAAGCCAAAGGCGACGGTGGCAAGGAAAAACTCTAAAATGGCGGGGAAATAGGAAGAAACCTTTGGAGGACCAAGACTCAAAAGGGAACCCATCCTCCATTGGGCGGCCCGTTAGCACCAGTCCGTATTTGTGAACAAAAGGTGGTTCTACAGTTATAGCTTAAAGTTCTTGTTCCCCGGCCAAGTAGTCACAGTCCCTTCGGTGCAGATGGTGAGCCTCAGGTAGGAGCCAGCATCAGCACGTCCCCTTACGGCAATGGTACATCCAACCCCGGCATCAGTACATCCACCGGCGAGCCAGACCAATGTGTGTGTGTGTGTGTGCTCTTACTGTG
The DNA here is from genome assembly GCA_020368025.1 of Brachyhypopomus occidentalis. NCBI lineage: Eukaryota > Metazoa > Chordata > Actinopteri > Gymnotiformes > Hypopomidae > Brachyhypopomus > Brachyhypopomus occidentalis. The sequence continues at coordinate 1,607,653 of JAGXOD010001360.1, read as the reverse complement.
TTAGTGATGTCGTACACTACTATAGCAGCCTGGGCCCCTCTGTAGTACATGGGGGCCAGACTGTGGTAGCGCTCCTGGCCGGCTGTGTCCCAAATCTCAAACTTCACTGTCGTGTCATCCAAGCACACTGTCTGTGTGAGGAACGCAGCTAAACACAAAGGAAAAAAGCAACAATTCAGATTAGAGCAGCTCAGATTTCCCACTACTCAACACCCCTTATAGCCGCCTTCATACACACAAGATAATCCACAATGATGAAACATCATAATAACTATGTCCATATAATATGGAACATGTTCAGCTGTAGAAGCCATAACGAAATCAATGCTTAAAGTTTCTTGAGCATAAAAAGGAGGAGTGAAACTCTCTATGGGTACTATGGGTCACTCACTCCACTGCTGGGGGGGGGGGGGTAAATATGGTGAATAAACTCATCCTAACTGAGTGTTGGTCTAAGGGGTCACCAACACCCCAGCAGGTATAAGGTGCTCCTCACCCCCGATGGTGCTCTCCTGGTACTCGTGGAACTGGCCCTTGACGAAGCGCAGCACCAGACTGGACTTGCCCACGGCCGACTCGCCCAGCAGCACCAGTTTGAACTGGCAGATCTTGTTCCCTGCAGTCGGCCCGTTGGGTCGACCTGCCATGGTGTCTGCAGAGACACTCGAGCCGGGCCACAGGGACACCAAGAGACGGCGAAGAAGCGGAGTGTGTTAGGAGCGCTGGTCACCCGGCAAAGCCCGGAGCCCTCTGGGTTCAACTGGGTGTCTGTGTCTGGCCAGATACAGGCCTGCACTCACTAGAAGTCAGAGGAATTAAGATAACTGTGTTTAGAGGTCAGGTAGATAACCATATAGATATCAAGCCAAACAGAGGAAAAAAAATAGAGCCAAATTAGAGCCAAAAGAGAAAAGTCCTGGACTACAGTCAAGAGTTTAAGTCACAGACTCACAGACATGTGACTTAATAACCACAGTCCGTGTGCCAACAGATACACTGTAGTTACACTGCACCACCACGCAGAGACATGGTATTTTCAGCTATCTTATCCATCCCACTGAACTAACTGTACACCAGTGCCTTGTCATCACGGTGCATGCATGTCTCTTGTCCCTTATAACATCTGTCTCGGTTCCCCTGGGATTCAAGTCACCAGTCAGTATGTATCCAAGTTCAGTCTTCTAACTGTTGCTTCTTTCTGTCATATCACTGGCCTGTACGAAAGATAGTAAAGCTAATGTGGGAAATCCGATGTACTTGAAAATAAACTTTAGAATTATCTGATCATCATACATGCACAATCAATGATGTAGTTCTATGTAGTTACCTTCAATAAAAAATTACATCTCAAGGGCTGTACACTGTTTATTCTTCTGGCTAAAAAATATTGCTGTTTTTTAAAATGAACTGAAACATCTATGCAAAAAACATCTAACTCAACAACTCAGCATTGTTCAGTGAAGCAAAAACATCTACTTCAACATTGTTCAGTGAGTCAGTTCTGTAGTGCAAAGGGGACCTTGAAAAAGTTTAGAGTCACGCTATAATATCGAAATTAATCTTTCACTAATGACAGAAGAAACAGCGACGGACTACATGTCTATTACCAAAACACGTGACTTAAAACCGAGTTAAACCAAGATAAAGAGCAGAGGTGAAACAGTGCAGGACGATCAGTGCTTGGTCGAATTTCTGCGAGAAAAGAAACCTGACGTTTTAGGACGGGGCTGTACTATCTTTTCCGCTTCGTTTAATATGGAGGCCGTGTCTTAATTTCAGTAAGGAACCGAGGAGACTTCAGACCGAGACTCCTGCTCACCTGACCTTTGAGAGATGGAAAATGAAACTGTTGAAGGCCGAGACGGACAGTCTCCAACACTGGTTAAATGTCTACGAGACCAAGCGACTGCTCGCAACGTATTTAACAGCCACAGTCAACTTAAGCAAAATATGTGGTTTTCCATTTGAAATGTTTAATCACGTTAGCCACCAAGCTACAGAGAAGAGCTAAAGCTAAGTTTCCAAAAAATTACAGTCAGCAGATAGCACAGCGACCTGAAATCGAGACCAAAACATAAACTGTGGTGTAGTTTCATATTTATCTACGATTCCAGCAGCAAAATAAGAAAACCAACACAAACATAGAACATTTATGAAAGTAAACTCGTAATCCACTACTCAATTCCTGAAGTAACTTGAGTAACTGATCACAGCGGTACCAAACCAGCCAGCCCGTCCAGTTCTGCCACAGCTCCATGATCTCACCGGAGACGCGCTTCTTCACCCATTATACCAATGACAAGTAACGAAGCCCCAGTGATGCCCTGTTACCCCGGCCCAGCTGTCCTCACAACTGCCCCAGTGATGCCCTGTTACCCCGGCCGACCTGCCCTCGCCCCTCCGCTGCCCCTCACCTCACACATCCCGTTAGCAGGCTGGCTAACGCGCTAACGCTCGATCCAAATCTCCTCAACGACACATACGTCCTCGCGCGCCACCATGTCACCCACCTCAGCGTCGAGATCGTAACGGTCTTAGAACGCCGTTCCCCCGCAACAGAGCAACGCCGCAGCTCGTGCTCCGCACTAAAACATGAACGCGCTCGGCGTTTTTCGGCCTTCTCTTCCGTCCTAAGTAACTTCCGCATACGGGGAACTTAGGAGATCGTAAGTTAGGCAATCAGAAGCGGCGTTACCTACGCGACAGCCTACGTCAATGATGACGACAACCCAACGGTAATACTAGGCCAGAATCATAATTACTATAGAAACTATATAATATAATATAATATAATATAATATAATATATAATTTTCTAATTAAAGAATATACATTAGGAAATATAAGGAAATATATATATATATATACATTAGGAAATATAACTTTAAATATATAAATATAAATGATAAATATAAAACTATCTGACTGATATACACTCTTGGAACTTTAGAATCCCATGGAATGAAATGATTTAATCATCTACTTCGTTTGCACAGTTGATGAAGGATCTCTGTCCGAAACTTCACTACACAGTGTGTACTTCACTACAATTTTTTTATATCTCTACATATCTTACCTAAGTACACTGCAGTATAATGTTTTATACATATGTATATTTTGTTTTTAATTATCATTATACTGTGTAACCACATTTACAGATTCGGTTGTGCTTCAGTTAGCATTAGAATCACATATTCACACTCATTTGCACAATTTAACATAGTTCTGTGAATCTTTATGGTGAGAATAATAAAAATATCTAGTTTTAGTACACTATGTATGCTCTGTCATCGTCTCTGCTGAGAAGAAAGTAAAATTTTGTGGTTGTGTATTTTATAGGCTAATGACCACTGGACCATTTCCCTCACAGATGTGGTGGAGTCTGTGGTGGTGAACAGTTCTCTAGTATTTACAGAATCAAACTGCCATGTTGACCTGCGCACAGGAGAATTAGGCTCATCGCAAACTCAGAATGTTTCTCCTCTGCAATTTTTCTTTCAAATTCTTGACTTCCATGTTTATAAAAAATTAAAAGTTATTTTAGCATAGCTTGCAGAACAATGAAAGGTGGTATCTTAAAATACTTTGTGGGAACAGTAAAGGCTGTGAGTGGGGGTGTTTGTTCCAGGGGGAGGGACGTTTTCTTGATCTGATGCTGTACTTAATAAAAATATCATAGATTAACTGAATAATTGGTCCACAACAAAGCTTACCTACCCATTATCTAAAGCAATCTTATAGATTTTTATGTATGTATGGGAGCTGAGAGATTGAAATTACGAGGAATTCAGCCCAGTCCAACGGAGACCACATACTGTCATACTGTAGATGTACCTGTAGATGTAGGTCGATCTGGAAAAGCCAATTGTGACATGATTGTATATGTACAACATGGAGAGATTAACAGTGATAGTCTCCATTTAAAATGGAACAGAAAAAACTTTATTTAACAGTGTCATAAAGACTCAAAAAACAAAAACAAGTTTATTTGGGATTTGCACAAAATCATAAATCACAGTGATCTCATATAAGGTATTATATAGTATTATTATAGTATTATTTCAGTATGCCTACAGTGTTCTCATATGAGGTATTATATAGTACTATTATAGTATTATTTCAGTATGCCTACGGTGTGGTTTGTCATAACTCTCGTCATAATTGCATGTCTTCCCCAGCCATTTAAAGGTTGTTTCCAAGTATGTGAGCATTACACCTCAAGAGGGCACTGTAGCACTGTCTCTGTAGTCTAAACTACTGCAGCGTATCCACTGTGTAACCCTAATACACAGCCACGTTAGGGCACAGCTGCACAGCGTGTGGAGAAAAAATGCAAGTTCATCAGTAGCAAAACAGATTCAGCATTCTATCTGAGTTTTGTGTTAATAGGCTAATATTCTGAAACACAGGAGCTCTGTCTGAAACTACACCCTGATAACTATGGCCCTGATCACTATGGCCCTGATCACTATGCCCCTGTTCACTATGGCCCTGTTCACTATGGCTCTGTTCACTATGCCCCTGTTCACTATGGCCCTATTCACTATGGCCCTGTTCACTATGGCCCTATTCACTATGGCCCTGTTCACTATGCCCCTGTTCACTATGGCCCTGTTCACCATGGCCCTGTTCACTATGGCCCTATTCACTATGGTCCTGTTCACTATGCCCCTGTTCACTATGGCCCTGTTCACTATGCCCCTGTTCACTATGGCCCTGTTCATTATGGCCCTATTCACTATGTACCTGTTCACTATGGCCCTGTTCACTAATCCAATGTTCACTATGCCAATGATCACTATGCACCTGTTCACTATGGCCCTGTTCACTATGCACCTGTTCACTATGGCCCTGTTCACTATGCCAATGATCACTATGCCCATGATCATTATGCCCATGTTCATTATGCTCCTGTTCACTATGGCCCTGTTCACTATGCCCCTGTCCACTATGCCCCTGATCATTATGCCCCTGATCATTATGCCCTTGTTCACTATGCCCCTGTTCACTATGGCCCTGTTCACTATGCCCCTGTTCACTATGCCCCTGCATGTAACAAACTGCATTACTACACAGAGCATTATTACATTGAACCTTATTCATCAAGGCAGTGAATAATTACAGGGAACCAATATTCATTACGGTAGTGAACAATTACAGGCAAACTAATTCATCAAGGTAGTGAATTTTGGACAATACATTTTTTGGACACCATAACATTACAGAACCCCAAAGTAGCGGCCCTGTATAGTTAAGAGGACACAGCTGGGATGTGTTTCATAATGCTGTGAGCTGTTCTGAACTGCTACAGCCTCTCCATTGTTTTTATAGACCAGTGTCTTGCGATAGTGTTTGCTCTCAGTGCTAAGTGGGCTAATATTTTTAGCAGTGTCCTATTTCTGAAGAAGCCTGACATTGTTGGTTCTATTTTGGTGTCTTTCTGTGATTAGACAAAGCCTTCACAAAAACGGCCTCTGCTCACATGGCACATCTACCACCACCAGTACGTCTAATACCACCAGAACATCTAACACTACCAGTGCATCTAACATAGTCAGAACATCTAACAAAACCAGAACATCTAACACCACCACAACATCCGCCACCACCACCAGCATATCTATCACCACAACCAGCATATCTAACACCACCACTAGTACATGTAACACCACCAGAACACCTCCTACATCTACCTTTTTTTGTTTTAAAAAAACAACCAATTGGTGTTTTTTCAAAAGACCAAAGTACATGTTGCCATGACAGCTGACAGAGGATGGTGTGTCAATGTCAGAATCACGTGTGTGTGTGTCTATGTGTGTCATCCTACATTCAGAGTAATAATCTCATCTAGATTCAGTGTTATTTCTGTAGTCTGCCAGACGGGTTAAAGAGATCCAGTGTGTGTGTGTCTCACTGCTGGTCAGAGAGACGCGTGTGGGTTCTGACATCCCTACAGCTGCTGTCTGCTAACCTGAACCTGAACCTGACCCTGAACCTGACCCTAACCTTTAATGTAACCCTAACCCAACCCTAGCAGAAAAACATGAAAGAACATTAGAATTTGAACATAGGGTAGGGTAGGGTCAGGTCAGGGTTAGGGTTACATTTAAGATTAGGGTTAGGTTAACCCTTTGGTGTGTGGGGTTTGGGGTGAGAAGAGAAATGAGCGGGTTCACACATTCCCAGCAGACACAAACTGGTAAAATGGAACAAGAAAGAAGAACAATGAAGGCTCATTAAAAATGAAGTCCAATGAATAGGCTGAGAGATTCAGCATTAAGCCTGTCCAACAGAACATCTCAGTGTGTCCCAGTGGAGGTCTCCCACTCTTACCCACCTCCCCTCACTCTCTCTGTCCTTTCAATTTTGTCCCCTTCTGTTAAAGAATCTTCCTCTCTGAGCGAGTCATCCAGTGATTTTGTCTCCTTTTCCCTTTGCTGTGTCTTATTCGCTGAGGGTGCAGGGAATGGAATTGTAAACACCAGATAATCAATCTTACTGCTGTCTTACCTTTGGCCTGCATTTACTGAACAGAGAAAGGAGTGATGAGGACCAAAAAAAAAGAAAGGGAAGGGTAAGAGGATAAAAAAAGAGATAAGAGAGATGGAGAGAGAGATGGAGAGAGAAAGAGAGAGAGAGAGAGAGAGATGGAGAGCGAGAGTGAAAGAGGGAGAGTGAGATAGAGAGAGAGAGAGAGAGAGAGAGAGACTCAATCAGCACAGCCTGGCTATAGAGACTAGCTATAGAGACAGACTATAGAGACAGACTATACAGACTGCCTATAGAGACTGGCTGTAGAGACAGACTATAGAGACAGACTATAGAGACTGGCTATAGAGACAGGCTATAGAGACAGACTATAGAGACAGACTATAGAGACAGACTTTAGAGACTGGCTATAGAGACAGACTATAGAGACTGGCTATAGAGACTGGCTATAGAGACTATCAGATACAGAAGATCCTGGGTGCCCCAGGAAAACAGAACCAGCCAACAGTGCTGAATAAAATCGAAACAGAGCTGCATTTCCTAACAGAACGCCCAAAATTCACTGATATCCGTAACAAATTCTACTCAAAATTCAATAATAAACACCCCACATGCAACAGGCTCTCTGATCCAGAGAAACTCCCTCACCTGTTAGGAGCACAGAGCTGCACAATACATCAAGGCCTCCCACCGTAAGAGGGACAGTGAGTGATTGTATCAGACACACACACACTATCTTGTCTCTGATAGCTGATGTATGTATGAGTGTGCATGTACTGTATACATGTGATTCCCCCTCTTATTCCTTGTATGTATTTATTATTTGAATACGACTACTAATGTATTTTGTTATTTACTCAAGGATTTTTTGTTTGTTTGTTTATGTGTTTATTTGTTTATTTATTCCCTAACAATTTTACAGTGTTTATAGCTGTGAGCTCAACTTTTATCTGCTCAGTATTATTACCTTGAATTGAACTGAATTGATAGAGAGAGAGAGAGGGAGAGATAGAGAGAGAGAGAGGGAGAGATAGAGAGAGAGATGGAGAACAAGACAGATGGAAAGAGAGAGAGAGGAGAGATGGAGAGAGAGAGAGAGAGATGGAGAACGAGAGAAAGAGAGGGAGGGAGGGCAGAGGAAGGGAGAAAGAGAGGGAGATGGAGAGAGAGGGGGCAGAGGGAGGGAGAGAGAGGGATATGGAGAGGAGAGAGAGAGAGAGGAGGAGGGGCAGAGGGGACCATCTGTTCCATGTACAGAAGAAAACAAATGAGAATAGATAATAATGATTGAAGTTATAAAGGCTGCATTTGCACACTGTTCAGCCAACATAATGGTATTGCAGGTAATGTTTCATCCTTCCAAAACCTCCAGTCAACTGAGTTTTTTGTTTAGGTGAAGAGGATGATTAAGTATCAATGAAGGCATGTGAATTACTAATACAATAAACAGTCATTACCTGAAAACCATCATCATCAACATGTTCTCACACAGAGAGGGGCAATAATACAAGAGACAAGAGAGAGGGACAAGAGAGAGAGAGAATTAATTAGAGTGTTGGAATTGGAGTATTAATTCATGACTATTGTATTTGCTATTAATGAATATTAAATAATGCATGTCAATTCATTTGAGCTATCTATCTATCTTTCTATCTATCTATCTATCTATCTATCTATCTATCTATCTATCTATCTATCTATCACACACAATAAACAAATCTATCTATCTATCTATCTATCTATCTATCTATCTATCTATCTATCTATCACACACAATAAACAGTCAGCAAACACACATTAACACAAAGTAAACTTTCACAGCTTCTCACATCTCATTATATCCTTAAGCCCTCATTAGATACAATTATCCACTAAGGTTCCTGTACTGCCATGATTAGTGTCTCTGTGCTGTGTCTCTGTGTCTTTGTGCTGTGTCCCTGTGCTGTGCTGTGTCTCTGTGTTGTCTCTCATTCTAGGTTTTCCAGCAATTGGTGGAATTTCTCCATATCAGACAGTATCATTATATTCCAGATAAGATACTGTAGACTGCAACAGATTTATATGTGCTATGTATACATTTATTAACACAACCACAAAAATAACTGCCACAAAAGGATCAGTTGTTATCATCCTCATGCACCACAGCAGGAGTTGTCGATTTCATTACTTGCAAGAGATGTAATCAGCATTACACTGGAGAAACCAAGAGAAGACTTGATGATCGGTTTGTTGAACACCTGTTTGTATATCCAGTTGTTGCTATGGCAGCAATGAAATTAGGAAATTCAAAGAAAAAGACCTGATCAGTCGAACCCTGTTAGATATGTTGGGCACCCTGGGTCCTAATGAGAAGTGGATCCAGCATATTAGTTACTTGGTCCATTTCTATAACTGCACATTAAACGAGTCGACTGGCTACTCTCTGTACCTCCTAATCAATCAACCAATCAAAATTTATTTATATAACATTTTTTACAACAGTTGTTGTCACAAATCAGCTTTACAAGTGTCCGAGTCCAGGCCCCCCTTGAGCAAGACAAGGCCGACAGTGGCAAGGAAAAACTCTGAGGAAGAAACCTTGAGAGGAACCAAGACTCAGGGGGGGAACCCATCCTCCTCTGGCCGACGCCGGTCACCATGACAACAGTAATTAAAGAGATAAGTAAACAAAGAAGTGATGGGAATGACGAATAGTCTTTGTGTGTATTTATATACATGTTCTCTATGTAATTCTAATGTTTGGGCGTGAAGCCCGGATGCCTGTAGATTTGAGCTTTGGGGCATCTAATGATGGGTCTTCACACAAGTCCTATCTACAATACGTAAAGAATATGAAACATGAAGTTCAAGTGGCATATCGGCTGGCTGAGCAAAGTGCTGGGAGGAAGAATGAGATGAACAAACAATGCTATGATCAGAGTGTTCGCTACTCTCCCATAGCCCCTAATGATAGGGTACTGATCTGCAACCTTGGCCTGCAGGGAAAACACAAGTTAGCTACTCGGTGGGTTGCTACTCCTTATATAGTGGAGAGCCAGGTGCCGAGGTTACCTGTGTTCAGACTGAGACCACAGGATGGGGAGGGTTCTATTAAGACACATTGGGGAGGGAGTGAGAGCGATGAGGAGTCACCTCGACCTCTGAGGAAAAAGAGCTGGAGACGCAAAGAAGAAAGGAGCCAGAGACCAGAGACAAGTCTTTTACTCGGAGGGACAGGGTAGGGATTACTGTGACACTGATTCAGAAGGGACAGGGTACGGATGACTGTGACACTGATTCAGAAGGGACAGGGTACGGATGACTGTGACACTGATTCAGAAGGGACAGGGTACGGATGACTGTGACACTGATTCAGAAGGGACAGGGTAGGGATGACTGTGACACTGATTCAGAAGGGACAGGGTACGGATGACTGTGACACTGATTCAGAAGGGACAGGGTACGGATGACTGTGACACTGATTCAGAAGGGACAGGGTAGGGATGACTGTGACACTGATTCAGAAGGGACAGGGTACGGATGATTGTGACACTGATTCAGAAGGGACAGGGTACGGATGACTGTGACACTGATTCAGAAGGGACAGGGTACGGATGATTGTGACACTGATTCAGAAGGGACAGGGTACGGATGATTGTGACACTGATTCAGAAGGGACAGGGTAGGGATGACTGTGACACTGATTCAGAAGGGACAGGGTACGGATGACTGTGACACTGATTCAGAAGGGACAGGGTACGGATGACTGTGACACTGATTCAGAAGGGACAGGGGACGGATGATTGTGACACTGATTCAGAAGGGACAGGGTAGGGATGACTGTGACACTGATTCAGAAGGGACAGGGTACGGATGACTGTGACACTGATTCAGAAGGGACAGGGTACGGATGACTGTGAAACTGATTCAGAAGGGACAGGGTACGGATGACTGTGACACTGATTCAGAAGGGACAGGGTACGGATGACTGTGACACTGATTCAGAAGCATATTCAGAGGTAGGATTGGATTGTGAACTGCCAAAACAGCCGACACCTGCAGATGATGACTTGGGGGGAGTACCAGACTTGTTGCATTTGGACTTGTGTGCCCCCCTGCCTGCCACAATGCAAGAACTGGATTTGTCATTAGTTGAGTCACACCACAACTTACCAGCCGTGAATCCTGTGCCTGAAGCAAACCAGGTGATAGAGGAAGCTGAGTAAAGAATCACAAAAAATTGCTTAATACAGTAACGAATTACATTTACTTCGTTACTGTCCACCACTGCTTATTACATACTTCATACTGCCTTCATATCACATGCTACATACTGCCTTCTTATCACATACTACATACTGCCTTCTTTTTACATACTACATACTGCCTTCTTATTACTTACTACCTACTACCTTCTTATCACATACTACATACTGCCTTCTTATCACATACTACATACTACCTTCTTATCACATACTACATACTGCCTTCTTATCACATACTACATACTACCTTCTTATCACATACTACATACTGCCTTCTTATCACATACTACATACTACCTTCTTATCACATACTACATACTGCCTTCTTATCACATACTACATACTACCTTCTTATCACATACTACATACTGCCTTCTTATCACATACTACATACTGCCTTCTTATCACATATTACATATTGCCTTCTTATCACATACTACCTCTTATCACATACTACATACTACCTTCTTATCTCATATTACATACTACCTTCTTATCACATATTACATATTGCCTTCTTATCACATACTATATATTGCTTTCCTTAGCTGTTTTAAACAGACTTTGCACCCTGTCCTTCAGTGGAAATGCTGGTATGTTTTCCCTGGGGGCTTTTGGTGGAATAGGGTTGTCAAGGACACTGTTGCCACACAAGCAGAATGGGTTATAGTGTGTGCATGTATGTGTGTCTAAAAAGAGTGAGAATGTGTTTGTGAAATAGAGACTATGTGTGTGAGAATGTGTACAATAGAATGTGAGTGTGTGTGTGTGTGTGAGAGAGAGAGAGAGAGTTGGTGTGTGTGAATGTGTAAACCAGAGTGAAAGTGCAGGTGCATGTACATTAGACAATTAGTGTGTATCTTTGTGGAAAATAAAGAATGAAAATGTGTGTGTGTGCGTGTGTGTAAAATTACAGAATGGGGAAGTGTGTGTGTCTATCTGTATCTCATTGGCTGAGAACCACAGGAGTACATGAAAGTGGGTGTGGGGACAGAAAGCGAGAGAGGAAGACAGAGAGATGAAGAGAGAGAGGGGAGGGGAGAGAGGAGGAGAGAGAAAGAGGAGGGGAGAGAGAGAAAGGGAGAGACTGACAGAGAGGTGGGACGAGGCAGTGTAAGAGAGAGAGAGGTGGGGAGGGACAGAAACGAAAGCAAACGAAACAGTTCTATTTGAGCAATTCTATTTGAACTGTTCTATTTGAGCTTTTCTATTTGAACTGTTCTATTTGAGCTGTTCTATTTGAACTGTTCTATTTGAGCTGTTCTATTTGAGTTGTTCTTCAGCAGTGCTGACATTGTACAGGGGACAGAGAGACGGGAGTCTTAGCAGCTAAGATGGGCATTTGGTTTTAGATGGACATTTGTGCATATGGATTAGAAACAGAAAGAGGCACTACTGGGAAACGCCTGTGTGGTTGGGCTGCAGACGCATGGAGTTGTGATTAACCTGACACACAAAGACTCTTCTGCCTGAGAATCAGAGAGAGAGACAGAGAGAGATGGAGAGGAAACAAGAGACAGTCCAAGAGAGTGATGGAAAGAAAGAGAGCATGGGAGGCTGAGTAAGAACTGTCAGAGACCAAATCGAGGTGAACAGGACTAGCAGCAGAGACCATGGTCCGCTAACAACACAGCCAGAGGAGCTCCACTCTACCAGCGACACAGACAAAGGAAACAGAGAAAAGAACTGTAACCTGAAGAAAGCAGAAAGGTGTGATGTTGTGAAGGAGTGCTGGACCACTGCTGCTTCACCTCTCAGACTGATGAATCCTACTGAGGTCCTCCTGCGCCGCGTCTGCCTCCGATGCTCGAGGCTTGGTTGAATCTCACTGACTCCGAAGAACAAAGGAGACCCCGGTGCTATGGGGGACCTCGCTTCCCCTCCCCCACTCTCACCTGACGGCCCGGATCGTCCCCTCTGCCACCTGTCTCGCTTGGCCATGGCGTGATAAGCCAAAGGGGGAGACAGTGTGTGTGTGTTTTCAGGAAAGGCTGAAGTCTCAGGAATCGCGCCACCATGCCCGTGATGAAGGGCCTCCTGGCACCTCAGAACACCTTCCTGGACACCATCGCCACCCGTTTCGACGGCACCCGTAAGTCCTTCCTGCCTGGTATTTCTCGCCAATCCGAGAATAATAAGAAGAGTTTGTGTAACCAGCAAAGCGCACTTCATAGCATAGTTCATGAGAGGTGTGTAACATGTGTGTATCTTTACATGAGTGTTTAACAGGATTTTTAAACAAATGGGTGTGTAAAAGGTCTGTGTTACGAAGGGTGCATAACAGGGCTTTTTAACAAGGGGGATGCTACATGCTTTTTACAAGGAGGATTTGTAACAGGGTTTTTACACAAAGTGGGTGTCACAGGCTTTTTACATGTACAATCATCATTACCCAATTTCACATTGTACCAGCTTCCAGATTTCCATTTGTATGTATGTAGAAACACTTTTACACTGATCTGGGTGGTCTAAGGAAAACACTGATCCAGTCTGGTGTTTTCTGCTAAGGGTTAGGGTTAAGGTAGGGTAAGTGTTAGGTTAGGGTTAGGTTAGGTTAAGGTTAGGTTAGGGTTAAGGTTAGGGTTAGGTTAGGTTTGGGTTGGGTACTTCACATTAGATCAAATTAAAGAGTGTAATTATGCTCCCATGCTGTTCTCTCAATGTGATTTAAATGGGCCCCAGTAGCACAACACAGAACCTGAACACTGTGGGGTGTACCTGAACACAGTGTACCTGAACATTGTGTACCTGAACACTGCACAGTGTACCTGAACACTGTGGGGTGTACCTGATCATTATGTACCTGAACACTGTGTACCTGAACACTGTGGGGTGTACCTGAACACAGTGTACCTGTATGCTGTGTACCTGAACACTGTGTGGCATACCTGATCATTGTGTACCTGAACACTGTGTACCTGAACACTGTGGGGTGTACCTGAACACTGTGTACTTGAACACAGTGTACCTGTATGCTGTATACCTGAACACTGTGTGGCATACCTGATCATTGTGTACCTGTACACTGTGCACCTGAACATTGTGTGGTGTACCTGTACATAGTGTACCTGAACATTGTGTGGTGTACCTGTACATAGTGTACCTGAACACTGTGTGGCATACCTGATCATTGTGTACCTGTACACTGTGTCCCTGAACAAAGCACTGTGTTGCGTGTACCTATATTCATTATGTTGTACTAAACCTTTTCCCTTGGGTGTTCGTGTGTGCTGGTGTTTCTGCACTAGTAATCTCCTTAACTGATTCATTAGTACATTTGTATGTCCAGTTATTCTACAATCCATTGATAAAAATGGTCCGTCTCCTCCCCTCTCTCTCTCTCCCTTCCCTCTCTCTCTCTCCCCTCTCTGTCTCTCCTCTCTCTTATGTTGTTGTACCCTACCAAGCAAACTCTTGGGAGAGTTCTTTCTAGACCATTGTGTATATCATGGGACAGGTGTCCTGGAACCTGTGTGTGTGTGTTTGTGTGTGGTTGTCAGGGGGCAGATGTATTTGTGTGATGAGCACAGTAAAGACAAAGAATATGTTTCACAGTGTCTAATGCAACATAATGTCTAACATCAGATGCTTTGGCAACAATTAAGACCCCCAATCTCCTTAGTCACAGTCGTCAGCCTCCTCAACACCCCAAAGAAACCTGCTGTTACACAACACCACACGCTGACAGTTTTCCCTCGTTAATTAAATCCCATGTACTAGCAGCTGATGCGACACTGTATAATTGGCTAGAGTGGTCTAGTGTGTGCTACAGTGAGTGACTTTAAGAACAGCCCAGTACACACTATAGATCACAGAGAACCAAATAAAGACATAACATATAATGCTGATGTCGTCACTGTGCTAATGTTCCTGTGCTGATGTTGTCCCTGTGCTAATGTCCCTGGGCTGATGTCGTCCCTGTGCTGATGTCGTCCCTGTGCTAATCGCTAAGCACTTCTCAAGTGCTAATGCTGTGCAGTAAAATATCCCCTCTTTACAACAAAGAGAATTATACATATATAAATAATAAATATATTTATAGTTTTTCTGATAGTGTTTTTTCTATTTTTAAGTACATTTATTTATATATATTTATATATATATATATATATATATATATATATATATATATATATATATTGTCACGAATAGACCACACAGAGAGGGATCCAAATGCGGAAACGAGTTCTCCTTTATTTGATCAGACAGTACAGATATACTAGAGGTGTCAGCAGTATAGTGTAACGCGAACTCGTTCTCAAAGTCGTTGTCAGGACGGTCAGGGTCAGGCACGGGCAGGCAGATTCCGGGAGGTACCAAATCGCTAGGCAAGAGACGAGGTCTAGGACGTAAGCAGAAGTCGGTACACAGGTAAGCAGGCAGGTAATAATAACGCTCGGTACGCAACATGGGTTAGCAATACTTCGCAACCAGGAAGTGACAGAGGGGTGTATATATATGGGAAGAAAGGGGAGTGGAAAGGAGCAGGTGATCAGAGGGCGGAGGAAGGGGTGTTGATCCTAACATATATAATGTTTCTTATGGGGAAGTGGTGTATTTATATTAATGTTTACACGTCTGCAGAGCTGTTCAGGAGAAACACACGGGTCTGTGGGTCTGTAGTCTGTGGGTCTGTCGTCTGTGGGTCTGTGTCTGTAGTCTGTGGGTCTGTAGTCTGTGGTCTGTGGGTCTGTAGTCTGTGGGTCTGGGTCTGTAGTCTGTGGGTCTGTAGTCTGTGGTCTGTGGGTCTGTAGTCTGTGGGTCTGTAGTCTGTGGTCTGTGGGTCTGTAGTCTGTGGGTCTGTAGTCTGTGGGTCTGTGGGTCTGTGGGTGTCGACTCGATCTCGGGGACCAGTGATTCCAAAACTCTTGGTGGTTAATGGGATGAAGTCATATTACATTACCTTAATAGTAAATCCTTTGGATAAAGTTACAGGTACATTCTAATAGGTAATCAGTACTCTGTATTTGAATATAAATATATTTTTAAACACTCCCAACCATGTGCATACACATATTAATATAAATGTACACATATTAATATAAATGTACACATTTACACAATGTACACAAGTGTAAATGGTAGATTATGTAAGCGGAGTCCTATCCTATGGTACATAATTCAGAGTAGGTGGGAATAAGGAAGGTCTGGATCTGTTGTCCAGTCTCTCGCCAAAACATTTTTCCTACATTCCTCAGTTTTACCCTTAAAAGTAAGACTGAAAAAGATAAAGAAAAAGAGAAACTGTGCTGGCATCTGCATCTGTGACACACACACACACAAACACACACACATACACACAAACACATGCAAACATACACACACACACTCAGGCATACACGCGTGCGCACGCAAACACACACGCGCACACAGGCAGTGTAACATCTTTCCTAACAGCCTTCGGGTGCTGCTGGCCCAAAATAACTCACCCTGGTTGCCCGGGAGACCAGGGTGGAGGTGCCAGAGCTGGTGTAAGTGTAGCCTGGAGCTTTAATGACAACACGTTTAACATGTTTAACAACACGTTTAACATGTTTAACAACACGTTTAACAACAAGTTTAACAACTTTAACACGTTTGACATGTTTAACAACACGTTTAACATGTTTAACAACACGTTTAATCATTTTTAACACGTTTAACACGTTTAAAAACACGTTTAACACGTTTAAAAACACGCTTAACAAGTTTAACAACACATTTAACATGTTTAACTCGTTTAACAACTTTAACATGTTTAACATGTTTAATACGTGCCTCAAGATGGCAGAGAAGAAAGTATGTGGGACAGTTTGAGTGATTAGGAGAGACAGAGCTTGTGAGAGCCTACCATGGCAGATTGATGGATATTTCAGCCAGAAAACAGAATTATCCAGCCAGGAGTAGGAGTCTGCACAGGGTGATATCCAGAGGATACCAGAGGTCTGGAAGCTTGAGGTAGTATCTTAGCTGTTCCCAGGACTCCTCAGTTAGTGGTGCTGTAGGTGTGCCCTTCTGTCTCTGGTGTTGGGCATATGCCCTTCAGGTACTGTTAATGTAAATATGCCCTTCAGGTGCTGGTGCTTTAGATATGCTCTTCAAGCGCTAGTGCTGTAGATATGGCCTTTAGGCACTAGTGATATAAACATGCTCTTCAGTCATTGGTGCTGTAGATTTGCCCTTCAGGAGCTGGTGCTGTAGATATGCCCTTCAGGAGCTGGTGCTGTAGATTTGCCCTTCAGGCGCTGGTGGTGTAGGTATGCCCTTCAGTCATTAGTGCTGTAGGAACGCCCTTCAGTCGCTAGTGCTGTAGATATGCCCTTTAGGCACTAGTGATATAAACGTGCTCTTCAGTCATTAGTGCTGTAGATTTGCTCTTCAGTCGCTAGTGCTGAAGATATGCCCTTCAGGTGATGATGTAAATATGCCCTTCAGACTCTGGTGCTGTAGATATGCCCTTCAGTCACTAGTGCTGTAGATATGCCCTTCAGTTGCTAGTGCTGTAGATATGCCCTTCAGGTGATGATGTAAATATGCCCTTCAGGCTCTGGTGCTGTAGATATGCCCTTCAGTCGCTAGTGCTGTAGATATGCCTTTCAGGTGATGATGTAAATATGCCCTTCAGGCTCTGGTGCTGTAGATATGCCCTTCAGGCGCTAGTCCTTCAGTTGCATTTGCAGTGGGTGAGATGTGTCAGCATGTCAGCTCTTCAGGCCCTTTCAGAGCAGTGTCCACTAATCTGGCTCTGTTGACACACCTTAACACATTTACACAATAATGAAGTGTCTCTCAGAGCCTCTAGTGAGGTGAGAAAAGATACTGTGGTATTGCTGGTTTGTTTGTGTCTGGGCCACACGTGTGTGAGTGTATCAGTGTTTGTGTGCATGTGTTGCTTATAGTGTTATTCCTTTGAAATCATCAATTTATTTTGCAGTGCATAGTTCACCATCATTTTCATGGATGTTTTCCTAAGTGTAAAGGATAAAAGCAGAAGAGTTCGTAATAGGAAGATAAAGAAGTTCCATCTGCATAATCACAGCACACATAATGATCACCACCCTGAGCTCTCAGCACGTCTCTATGGCCTTGGCAGTCCCAGCTTTAATGACAGACTTGTCAAAGATGTCCTGTAGATGTCCTGTCCCCTGCTACAGCCCATCACACACTCCACTCATTGGTCTCACCCGTCTTTTAGTCACTGTCTGCACACCGTCATCCTCATCTTGAGCTCCAAAGCTGTTTGGAGTTCTAAGCTTTCTCTATCGTTACTCATCGTCTGCTTGCCGTGAACGTTCTTGCAACATTTTCTGACCTGGCTATTGTCAGTCGCTGTTGTCCTGTGGATTGTTGTACTGTCCTACTTCTGGTTCTGTTGGATTTCTTGATTGTTTCCTGTCTGTCCCTGTTTGAACACGGTGGCGCCTCAAGAAGCTTCTGGTTTTGTCCTTTCAGTATTCAGTATCTGAGCTTTCAGTATCTGTCCTCACAATATAAAACCTAATTAAAGACAGGATACCTAATTAAAGACAGGATACCCAATTAGACAGGATACCCAATTAGACAGGATACCTAATTAAAGACAGGATACCCAATTAGACAGGATACCCAATTAGACAGGATACCTAATTAAAGACAGGATACCCAATTAGACAGGATACCCAATTAGACAGGATACCCAATTAAAGACAGGATGCCTAATTAAAGACAGGATACCCAATTAGACAGGATACCTAATTAAAGACAGGACAATGGAGGATGGGTTCCCTTTTGAGTCTTGGTCCTCCCAAGGTTTCTTCCTAAATTCCTGCCATCTTAGGGAGTTTTTCCTTGCCTTTGGCTTGCTCATTAGGGATCTGGACCCATACAATTTGTAAAGCTGCTTTGTGACAACATGTGTTGTAAAAAGCACTATATAAATAAAATTGACTGACTTTGACTTTGACACCCAATTAGACAGGATACCTAATTAAAGACAGGATACCCAATTAGACAGGATACCGAATTAAAGACAGGATACCCAATTAGACAGGATACCGAATTAAAGACAGGATACCCAATTAGACAGGATACCTAATTAAAGACAGGATACCCAATTAGACAGGATACCTAATTAAACCTTGTGTCACATATAATTCTAAGAATGCTGTTTATCTTTTGGTTCATGCTCATGGTAAATGAGGTCCTGCAGTGCTGTGACACATTTCAATAAGTCAAGTCCACTGTTGACAGACAGAGTGGGAGAAAAACGAATACATTCTGGCTGCACTTTGGACAATATGGCAGCAGCTGGGATGAACGACTGTGACCTCACATTCTCTCTCTCCTACCGTAGGCAGTGTAGTATAGTGTGGAAAGATCTTTCACCTATAGAGAACATTTGGTGCATCATAAAGAGGAAGGTGCAAAGGCCCAAGACGATTGAACAGCTGCATAAAACAGTTACATAACACAGCTGCATAACACAGCTGCATAACACAGGTGCATAACACAGCTGCATAACAGCTACATAACACAGCTGCTACAGCTGCTAACAGCTACATCTTTTAAGATTTAAAAGAGTGGTCATTTATTCTTGGCTGTAACATCCACCCACACACAGACTGCTACTTGGCCACAGATGTGTTTCTGGCCGCATCTTCTTTACTGTCTGCGCTTGCAGCTTGATCCACAGGAGCATTTAATCTCTTAACTAAAGAAAGAAAAATGTTCAGTGTCTTCTTCTTCACTTATCTCCTTTCTTTCTTTCTCCCTCAAATCCATCCTTTCTCTTTGTGTAAACTACCTAGTGTTAAAACAGTCAAATGTAGCACCTGTTCAAGGAAAACACCGAAGGATTTAAAGGGTTGTTTCATGTCCCCAAATGTTTTTTTTCATTATCACTTTCAAGGCTCACTGAAAATAAAAATGTTTTCCTCTATTGAGTAAATTAAGCTATTTTGTGTAGGCTGTGGGAGTGTCATGTAAAAGATCTTTAAGGATTGCTGGGACCAGGCCACTCCAAGATGCCAGTTCTACATCAGCTACAAATCTGCACATACATAGCACATAAATCATGAAAACCTACAGTTCTGATTATTACCTAGGGTTAGGGTTAGGGTTAGTGTTTTACTAACATTGTTAATAACTCCAGGTTATTAACACCTGGAGCTCATTGTGAGATACTTGAATCACTGTCTTCTTTCTCTCTCTTTAATCCTCTTAGACAGCAACTTCCTGCTGGGTAATGCCCAGGGTCACCGTGGTTACCCCATCGTCTACTGCTCAGATGGTTTCTGTGAGCTCACGGGCTTCGTGCGGACCGAGGTGATGCAGAAGAACTGTAGCTGCCGCTTCCTGTATGGACCAGGGACAAGCGAACAAGTGGCCCAGAACATGGAAAAAGCCCTGGAGAGCAAAGAGGAGTACCAAGCCCAGGTCCAGTTCTACAAGAAGAACGGTAACAGAGCACAAGACTAGCACTGCTGCTTCTAACGAAACGGCAATCCAACAGGTCAGGATCATCACACAGTGCCAGCAGACTGTGTAAGATGTGTAGATGTGTAGGTCCAGCTAATGAGCAAGTCAGGGGCGACAATGGCAAGGAAAAACACTCTAGGAGGGTTAGGAAGAAAACTGGGAGGACCAAGACTCTAAAGGGAATCCATCCTCCAATGGGCAGCCCAGCTAGTAGAAGTCATATTTAGAGTTCTATTTCTAGGCCGTCCGATGGCGTCATCTACGTGTCCGCTAGCGGTAATGGTACATCCATTCACGTCATCGGCACATCAACTGGCAAACCAGACCATTTTCTAGGTACCTTAATGGAATTGTCTTTGTAAAAGCAAAGTAGTCACCACACATACAAAATGCAGGTTAAATATTAAACATTAAATTAGAAAAATTAAACATCCTTATATATAGCACACATGCCACGAATTAGAATGTGGCTCCAGCAGGCTTATCTATAGCAGCATAAACTAAAGGGATGGACCTGGCAGTGACACAGTAATGAGGGCTCACTTAGCCATTGCTTTCCACCCAAATCATTGTCACGAAACCATGAAAATACTCAAGCCCAGGCTTCTGCGAGAAACTCCTCCTCCAATACCTATTGGGGGGGAGTAATTACCAAGCAGCATTGCCAAAAATCCCTCTACACTACGCGTATTTCCTACTCTGCTAGTTAGTTGGTAGTAGGCCCATATCAGTGGTTCTCCCCACAATAGTTGGCAAAAGTAATTTACCTTAGCTTCTTTGGGGGCTCAGGGCAAAGCAGGTATGGGAAAATTGCTCTAAAATAAAATTGACAAATTTATAAACTCTTCAATGGATCCCTCCCCAGTAGACACTCTTGGAGGGACCATTGCTGAAGGACAGGTAACAAATGTCTCTCCATCCTGCTTATCTAACCACAGGGTTACAACACTAAAGGGTGGGGACGAGGCACAGGTGAAACACATGACACAAACGAAGGGCTGGGGCCAGGCGAATGCGTTACACACATTGGCCAGTGAGACCACATGGGCAGTGAGATCACGTGGCCAGTGAGATCACGTGGCCAGTGAGATCAAGGGGCCAGTAAGATCATGTGGCCAGGGAGATCATGGGGTCAGTGAGATCACGTGGCCAGGGAGATCACGTGGCCAGTGAGATCACGTGGCCAGTGAGATCACGTAGCCAGTGAGATCACGGGGCCAAAGCAACACCAGTTCTGGATGTTTTTTTATGGAACTGATAAGCAGGGAACTGTTGGAAATTTTGGCAGCAGCCAAAAGGTGCAGAGGTGCATAGTAACCAGCAGACCCAGCAGGGGAGAGGCAGTCATGGGAGAACCAAACACAGTCATACTGCTTCTATATATGAAAATGTTCACTGTAATTGTTTAAGTAGAAAAAACACTCTAAAGTAGAAAAGATCTGAACTATTTCAGATCAACATGTGTTTGCACAATGGAGCTGAATAAAGTCCATCAAACAACAGCAGACGAGTTCTGGGTGCAGCAGAACAGAACTCATATTACAACCTAGCATCTTAGGGTTTTACACACATCGCTTCACTGCCCTCTGAATGTCATGGTGAGTTTCGTCTCCTTTTCTGTGCGGTGTTGATGTGCAGGAGCCTCATTCTGGTGTCTGCTGGATATCGTCCCCATTAAGAACGAGAAAGGCGAGATGGTGCTGTTTCTCTTTTCATTCAAAGACATCAGCGATACACACGGCAAGAGCCACAGCAGCCACAGAGATGGTAAGAGTTGGACCCCCACCACCCACCACCCTCGCCCCACATTCACCCCCACCCAGACCATACACCCCCAACCTCACCATACACCCCCACCCAGACCATACACCCCCACCCAGACCATACACCCCCAACTTCACCATACAGCCCCACTCAGACCATAAACACCCCCACCCAGACCCATTCACACCACCCACACCATACAACCCCAACCACAGCATTCCCACCATCCACCCACACCAAGCCCATTCACCAAATTTACATCATCCACTCCATACACCTCCATCCACCTTTCATCCCCATTCACATTACCCACCTCCACACACCCCCATCCACCAGCAATCACTGACTCCACCCAGCTAACACCTAACAATCTTACACAATACAAAACTGATATTTGTGTCAATGGCTGAAGTAGTTAAAAGCCACATTTTTGTGTTGGACTGTCAGCGCTGTTGGTTGTCCGTAGATACCAAAAGACACAGCAGGAAGAGCTCTCGGCTGACAGAAGCACGGAGGCGTGGCCACACTGTGCTCTGCCACATCACGAGCCAGTTCTCCCGAGGGGGCAAGAACGAGGTCAACCTGGGCGGGGTGAGTACCCCACATGCCATTCCCCTCTAAGACCGGGGTGAGTAATATCCTCCCCCCCTAAGAGCCGCATAAGATTTCAGATTTCCCAAGTGCTTGGAAACTTGTGGTCAATCTTGCTCTGAAATTTAAATTCCTTGTACAGCTCTGCCAGTACTTTTGCCAGTACATCATATTTGTGTGACCCCCTGACACGACAGCATGCAAGTGTAGCTGATTTCCTGAGTGATGGATCATGTTAGGGATCTGGACCCACGCAATTTGTAAAGCTGCTTTGTGACAACATGTGTAAAAAGCGCTATAAATAAAATTGAAAAATTGAATCTGGACAATCAGCAAATAAAAATGGTTAAATTGATAAGTTGATATTATAGAGCCTGTTCCATAAGTCGTTTTGTCACGTTACAGCCCCAGACCCCTCCCTTCTGGCATGTGTATGTGTAGTCCACGTCTATATATGTACTTCCTGTGGGTGTGGTTGTGTCTGTATGTGTTCACGCGTCTCATCTGTCTAATGTGTTACACATGGTGCTTGTTGCGTGTTTAGTATATTGTGTATATACTAATATATAGTATATATATTGTGTAAGGTTGTCCTGTCCTGTGCTCATCTTTGTGAGTCTGTCCTTTGTGGAGCATACTTCATGTTGTGGGTTGCTGAGCGCTGTTTACCTCAGCCCCTTTATGTTAATTAAACTACGTGTTTCACGATACTCGTCTAGGCATCCTTCCTCATTCCTTGCTCGTTACACATTTAAAGTTATGTGTGTGACATGTGACATGTTTACGTTTGATCTGCATACAGTAGTTTAGCAGATGTTCTGGTTGAAAACCTCTCACATTCTATTTGCGTGTCTCATCGTTGCCATGGTAATTTTGTGGTGGGCTCAAGGTCAGGACAGCTGTGTGACTTGGAATCACATGCTTAATTGTTCAATTGCTAATTGCTGGGTAAGACCACTGAACCACACAGCTGTCCATATGACAGAGCAAAGCAATGGTGCAAGACTACTTAGCTTTCTGTTACTGATAGTGTTCTACACAGATATGGAACTGACAGCAGGTGTTTCTACATTGATGATCATGATTTTGCAGTCAGCAGACTTGGTTTCTTCCACAGTTATACCAGTGTCCATTATAAATATGTTATCACTCATCTGCCTAACAGTTCTGAGAGCAGCAGACATCCTTTAGTAGAGGCCATGCTGATGCTGCCTGATGTATCACCGTTGCTGCCATCAATGGCTGAATCTAAAAGCCCCCAGATGCCCATGTCTGCTGCCTCTGTGCTGAGATATTACAGTGGGAGGAACTGTAACCATCGCTTCACTATCCCTGCACCACTTGCAGAGGGCAAAACCTGTTTAAGAGCCTGCGGAGCAGGAGGTGAAGGATTAGTTATATAATTATATATATATATCATTTATAAGCTTCTCAATTGTGCTGCTTTTCATGAGGGTGGAAGAGCTGAAATACCTGTGCAGCTACTCCCTTATTCCCTTACTCCCTTACTCACTTACTCTCGTACTCATTTACTCCCTTACTCTCTTACTCCCATATTCCCTTACTCCCTTACTTCCTTACTCCCTTACTCTCTTACTCTCGTACTCACTCCCTTACTCTCTTACTCCCATATTCCCTTACTCCCTTACTTCCTTACTCCCTTACTCTCTTACTCTCGTACTCCCTTACTCCCTTACTCCCATATTCCCTTACTCCCTTACTCTCTTACTCTCTTACTCCCTTATTCCCTTACTCCCTTACTCTCTTATTCCCTTACTCCCTTACTCTCTTACTCTCTTACTCTCTTGCTCCCTTACTCTCTTACTCACTTACTCCCTTATTCCCTTACTCCCTTACTCTCTTACTATCTTACTCTCTTGCTCCCTTACTCTCTTACTCACTTACTCCCTTATTCCCTTACTCTCTTACTCCCTTACTCTCTTACTCCCTTACTCCCTTATTCCCTTACTCCCTTACTCTCTTACTCCCTTACTCTCTTACTCCCTTAATCTCTTACTCTGTGCTGACTGTAATGACCTCATTCACCTCTGTCTTACAGGGAGTACATACTAATCTCACATTACTCTACACACCACACACTACACACTACATATTACACATTACTCTGACACTACTCTCACACTACACACTACTATATACACTACATATTACACATGAATCTCTTATTCTCACACTATTCTACACACTACTCACACTACACATTACTCTATACATTTCTCTCACACCCCTTTATACAGAACTCTCACACTACTATATACACTACACATCACTCTCACACTACTATATACACTACACACTACACGTCACTCTCACACTACTATATACACTACACATCACTCTCACACTACTATATACACTGCACACTACACGTCACTCTCACACTACTATATACACTGCACACTACACATCACTCTCACACTATTCTACACACTACACATCACTCTCACACTACTATATACACTGCACACTACACATCACTCTCACACTATTCTACACACTACACATCACTCTCACACTACTATATACACTGCACACTACACGTCACTCTCACACTACTATATACACTACACATCACTCTCACACTACTATATACACTGCACACTACACATCACTCTCACACTACTATATACACTGCACACTACACATCACTCTCACACTATTCTACACACTACACATCACTCTCACACTACTATATACACTGCACACTACACATCACTCTCACACTACTATATACACTGCACACTACACATCACTCTCACACTACTATATACACTGCACACTACACATCACTCTCACACTACTATATACACTGCACACTACACATCACTCTCGAGCTCTAATTGAATTAAAACCTGCAGCCCAGACAGTGACCTTTTCAACTCCAAATTCACTGCATACACATCTGACCAAATGAACTTCTACTGACCATAAGCAGCTTTACATGCCATAGCCCAGTTGGACTTTGGGCTTGGTGGTCCTGGAGGCTGGAGGGAGACTGGACAGTCCAACCCAGCACACCTGCTGCTTCCCTGGGCAAGGACAGCTACACCTCCCGCTTGTCTGGCTGGTAACCTGGGTCTCACTTCCGATCCCACCTGAAAACAGATGGTGCTGTTTGCAACTCAAGTCTTGTGTGGTGAAACCTTCTGTCACCCACTCTGGGACCAGCTTGCACATATCACATGCAGTGCAAAAAACAAAAGGAAAAAAAAAAGGAAAAAGAAGGAAAACATAAAATTATTATGTTATACAAGATGATGTTACATCACAGTGAGAAAGATATAAAGCTTCAGTTATAACAGAAATACAAAACCCTGGAGATACTACACTAACCCTCCTCACAATCATGTAACAGCACAGTAACACAAACAACCCTCCTCACAACCTTGTGCGTTCAGCTAGTCACTACGTTACACTGTGAAAGAAGCAGACCAGCATGGTGCAAAAAACAAATTAATTCAGCGGTTGGCTTTTATCCTAAAGAGAAACTCGGTCTGTGACATTATATTCACAATAGTTAACGTCATCCTGACAGAGCTCATTAAAATGGGTTTGAAAGGGCTGCAGTGTGTATATGTGTGTTCAGCACAGGGCTCTGAATTCCAATACTTCTACTGCTCAGACATTTCTGCAGGGTTTCCTCCATGTACCTGTCAGCAAAACTCTGAGCTCTTCACCTAAACACAAAGCACAAGGGATTTATGAAATGCTCAAACATAACTAAAATAAGGATTTCAGCTATCCAGAGGTTTTGTGTGTGTGTGTCTGTGTGTGCGTGTCTGTGTGTGTTTGCATGTCTGTGTGTGTGTGTTTGTCTGTGCGTGTCTGTGTGTGTGTGTTCCAGCAAAAGGAAGTGAGTGGGGATGGCAGATAGTCAAGCAGAGAGGGAGAGATACACTAGGCAGAAGGTGGGAGACGAGGGGGAG
Source organism: Brachyhypopomus occidentalis (assembly GCA_020368025.1). Taxonomy (NCBI): domain Eukaryota; kingdom Metazoa; phylum Chordata; class Actinopteri; order Gymnotiformes; family Hypopomidae; genus Brachyhypopomus; species Brachyhypopomus occidentalis. The sequence goes on along the minus strand of JAGXOD010001360.1, from coordinate 1,581,184 downwards.
AGACAGAGAGACAGGAGGGAGACAATGGTGGAGAGAGAGAGAAGGTGAGTATGGGAGACAGCGAAGGGAGAGAGAAAAGACAGAGGGAGAGGGTTAGGGTTAGACAGGAAGGGTTAGGGCTAGACGGAGAGGGTTAGGGTTAAACGGAGAGGGTTAGGGCTCGACGGAGAGGGTTAGGGTTAGATGGAGAGGGTTAGGGCTCGACGGAGACGGTTAGGGTTAGATGGAGAGGGTTAGGGCTAGACGGAGAGGGTTAGCACTAGACGGAGAGGGTTAGGATTAGACGGAGAGGGTTAGGGTTAGACGGAGAGGTCGGAGTTGGGAGTGAGACTTCTGGGAAAGAAGGATTGCTTTTTTCACACAAGATCCCTGCTGCACGTTAGGTAGATAGATGGTACAAAATAGGATAAAGGAATTGGAAAAATGGAAGGTAACAGGGAGAATAGAGCAATAGAGAAATATAAATCCATGCATCTTCATGTTGGTGTCTTTGTGTGGTTTAGAATAATTGCCCTCAATCTTTACATATTCTCCTTATGTACTTATGAATTATTTAAATGTTCAACTGCTTCAATCTCCAATCTCTTCAGTCCGGTAAAATAATTCTCCATTTTCAAAAATTCTGTGTTAATCCCCTAACACCTCTCTCTACTGGTTTTATATAATCCCCTAAAACCTCTCTCTACTGGTTTTATAAAATGCCCTAACACCTCTCTCTACTGGTTTTATATAATCCGCTAACACATCTATCTACTGGTTTTATATAATCCCCTAACACCTCTCTATACTGGTCTTATATAATCCCCTAACACCTCTCTCTACTGGTTTTATATAATCCCCTAACACCTCTCTATACTGGTTTTATATAATCCCCTAACTGGTTTTAATTATATAATCCCCTAACACCTCTCTATACTGGTTTTATATAATCCCCTAACACCTCTCTCTACTGGTTTTATATAATCCCCTAACACCTCTCTCTACTGGTCTTATATAATCCCCTAACACCTCTCTATACTGGTTTTATATAATCCCCTAACACCTCTCTATACTGGTTTTATATAATCCCCTAACACCTCTCTCTACTGGTTTTATATAATCCCCTAACACCTCTCTATACTGGTCTTATATAATCCCCTAACACCTCTCTATACTGGTTTTATATAATCCCCTAACACCTCTCTCTACTGGTTTTATATAATCCCCTAACACCTCTCTATACTGGTCTTATATAATCCCCTAACACCTCTCTCTACTGGTTTTATATAATCCCCTAACACCTCTCTCTACTGGTTTTATATAATCCCCTAACACCTTTCTCTACTGGTTCTATATAATCCCTTAACACCTCTCTCTACTGGTTTTATATAATCCCCTAACACCTCTCTATACTGGTTTTATATAATCCCCTAACACCTCTCTCTACTGGTTTTATATAATCCCCTAACACCTCTCTATACTGGTTTTATATAATCCCCTAACACCTCTCTCTACTGGTTTTATATAATCCCCTAACACCTCTCTCTACTGGTTTTATATAATCCCCTAACACCTCTCTATACTGGTTTTATATAATCCCCTAACACCTCTCCACTGGTTTTATATAATCCCCTAACACCTCTCTCAACTGGTTTTATATAATCGCCTAACACCTCTCTCTACTGGTTTTATATAAACCCCTAACACCTCTCTCTATCTCTACCAGTCTGCAGTCATAAAATGATGAAAAAAAATAATACCTGTCCACAGATTGCCAAATTTCCCAGATGATGTTGCTATGGCAATAAGAGATGTTCATAAAAAGCACATTCCACTTGAAGCTGTTTAACCTGTTTAAAAAATATGTTACAGTTTACTCTGTATTACTTGAAAACATACACTCCCCTACAGGATTAACAGATCTATGTGTAGAGTACAGGTTTATGTGTAGAGTTCAGATTTGTGTGTAGAGTACATGTTTAGAATACAGATTTGTGTGTAGAGTACAGTTAAGTCTGGGAGTTAAAACACTGATGACCTTCACAATACAGAGGACATTTTGGCAGTAACAAAGAAAAGGCATATGCCATCCAACCCAACCCACCCCCCCCACACACACACACACACACAGCTGGAGTTCAGTGCTTCAGGATTATTTCTCACCACCCTCCTCTAATGCTGGGCACTCCTCACCTTGTTCTCTGTACAGGTTTGTGTGTAGAGGACAGGAAAGTCTGGGGGTTAAAACACTGCTGACCATCACAATATAGAAGCCATTTTGTTAATGTAAAGCATATACAGACCCCCAACCAACCCAACCACCAATCCCCCCTCCCCACACACACACACTGGAGTTCCTGGAGCTCAGGTTTGAGGATTATTTCTCACCAACCTCCTCTGCTGCTGGTCTCTCCTCACCCTGTTCTCCTCTGCTGGTCTCTCCACAGCCTGAGACCAGCAGCAGAGTCTCTCCTTGCTTTATACTCCACTGTAACCCATTTTCCCCCAAGGTCTTTGGCACTGTCCTATTTTCTCATGCACGTGGGTCTCTCATTGCCAGGGCTGGTCTCTCACAGATGGTCCACACGCATGCCATGCAGACAACACCCAGGCACTCAGACCTGCTCTCACCTTCCCATACAAAGCAGATTATGGCCTGATTTTGAAGCAGTTTTTTTTTAACCAAAATCCTGACTAAATGTCAGAATTGTTGATGTCTGCTGTTTTGATCACACCAATTTGAATGAATAGTGAAGGCTTCATTTGAAACTTTTTTGGTGTAACTCTGAACATATTAAGAAGACAAAAAAAATGTAAATCAACCTCCACCTATACCAGTCGATCACCAACTCTCACCCATAACAGTAACCAAGACCTACCTACACAATCCAATTACATTTTCACACTGCAGCCTCACTAACCTCTCCATTTAACATTGCAGGGCCCATGAGGGCTGTGACATCGTTTAATGAGACTCCAGATACAATTTAATACTCCACTGTTCATAGACTCCACTGTTCTATATTCTGTCCTGCTTTTTTCAGGCTGAGGTATTGTGTTGAGACAATCTGAGAGTTCACATTCTCAGGCAGCTTCTCAGCATGTTTCAGTGGTTTAGTTTAGAGCAGGTAATTGTGCAGTTCAAGGAGAAACACAATTTTTGTTTGTCAGTGTTTGTCAGTGAAAGTTTCAGTCACTGAATGAGTTTCATCAGTGAGAGGAGGAGACAGGTGAGTGTGTATCTCCTTCATAGCAAGATATGTCAGTTAGAAAATTCAAGCTGTACCTGTGAGTGAACAGTGATGGAGTTGCCTTAGAAATTTAGAAACCCTGAAAACTTTTCCTAGGCTGTATTCTGCTGAATAACTGATCATAAATGAACGTAATGAATCGGTCTCTTGTATATTTACACAGTGTTTCTCGGTAAATAAATAAAGTGGATCATTTCCTGTTCTCCAGATGTTGATGACATAAGGTTTGGAGTTATTTTAACTGATGTGAAGAGCACCTGTCTCTCCTTCTGTTTGTCTCTCAGTAATGTCAGATCTCAGAACACAGACAAGACATTACTTTAGAAATGGAACAAGGAATGGTAACCTAAGCTGTAATTTGTGATCTATCCTTCTCTTTCTGCAGAACATGTTTGAGAAGCCATCCTTACCTGAGTACAAAGTGGCTGCAGTACAGAAGTCTCGCTTCATCCTGCTCCATTATAGTGTGTCCAAGGCATTGTGGGATTGGATGATCCTACTGGCTACTTTCTATGTTGCTGTGACAGTTCCGTACAATGTGTGTTTCACACCATACAATGAGCACGACTCAACAGCGAGAAGCACCATCGTCAGTGATATTGCAGTAGAAATGCTGTTCATATTGGGTGAGTTTATACCAGGCTAACAATCACCCACAGACCAGGCTAACATAATCACCCACAGATCAGGCTAACAACCACCCACAGACCAGGCAAACATAATCACCCACAGACCAGACTACCAATCACCCATAATCATGCAGGATACAGTGTCTTGGGCAAAGGCACCACAGACACGTAAAGTGTTGAAAAACACAGCATGCTTGAACTGGGTTGTCAGGTTTACTTTATCACTAGCCTAATAAAACATAATGAAAATATGGCTACAAGCAATATTAAAATAACGTGAACATTGTTACATTCAAAGTTTAACAGAAAAAAATTTTGTAGTTACATTTGGTTTTGTAGCCAGAAAGCCATAGGCACATTACAAGAGTGATTCACATTTGAAGTAAAGTACAGTAAAACTAAGTAAAACCCCCAGACTACAAAAGTTGATTGTAAATTGTTTCAAAGGCCTGAGAGTAAAAATGGGTTTTCAACAGTTTTTTAAAAGATGATATGGAATCTGCAAATCGGAGGTTTAAAGGAAGACTATTCCAGAGTTTCGGTGCATACACAGCAAATGCACAGTCACCCTTTTGCTAAAGTTTTGTTCTCTGCACCATCAGAAGCCCTTTGTCAGTGGATCTCAGTGACCTTGAAGTGGAATGGGGAACTAATAACTCACAAATGTACTCTGGAGTCTCACCATGTAAAACCTTATAAGTTAAAACAAGCACCTTAGCACATTAAAACTCCAAGGGGCAGCATGTACAAAGAAAATAAAACTGGCCCAAGTATGGAGCCCTGGGTTACTCCACAAGTGAGGTCTACCACTAAAGATTCTGTGCTCCCTGTGGACACAGAAAACCCATTCAGATAAACGCCTTTTTAGAATACTGTGGTCCACTGTATCAATTGCAGAATACAACCAGAATATTAGACAACGAATAGACAGAACCAGAATATCAGACAATGAACAGAATCAGAATATCATACAACATATAGATAGAACCAGAGTTTCATGCAATGAAGAGAACCAGAATGTCAGACAATAAACAGAAACAGAATATCAGACAATAAACAGAAATAGAATATCAGACAATTAACATAACCAAAATATCAGGCAATAAACAGAACCAAAATATCAGACAATGAATACAACCAGAATATCAGACAAAGAACAGGACCAGAATAACATATAACGAATAGATAGAACCAGAATATCAGGCAATGGATACAACCAGAATATCAGGCAATGAACAGAACCAGAATATCAGACAATGGATAGAACCAGAAAATCAGATAATGAACTGAACTAGAATATCAGACAGTTAACATAACCAAAATATCAGGCAATGAACAGAACCAGAATATCAGACAATGAATACAACCAGAATACCATACAATGAATACATAGAATCAGAATATCGGGCAATCAATAGATACAACCGGAATATAAGACAATGAGTAGATAGAACCAGAATAACAAGCAATGAACAGAACCAGAATATCAGACAATGGATAGAACCAGAACATTATACAACGAATAAGCAGAACCAGAATATCAGACAATGAATACATAGAATCAGAATATCAGGAAATTAACAGAACCAGAAAATCTGACAATGAATAGATAGAACCAGAATACCAGACAATGAACAGAAACAGAAAATCATGCTCTGATCAGAACTAGAATATCAGGCAATCAACAAAACTAGAATATCAGACAATGAACAGAAACAGAATATCAGACAACGGACAGAACCAGAATATCAGACAACAAATAGAACCAGAATATCAGACAATAAGTAGAACCAGAATAACAGATAGAACCAGAATATCTGGCAATGAATAGAACCAGAATATCAGACTATGAATAAATAGAACCAGAATATCAGACAATGAACAGAATCTTATACTGGAATGTATTTCTTACACTGTTATACAAATACTTATTATTAAATATTAAATAAATTAAATCTTCAGAAGTGACTTCAGAAGAGAAGGTTATGGAAATAATAGCTTGTGTGTTTATTCAGAAAGTATGATTATGCATTAGTGCTGAGTATCACATTTCTCCAAAACATATCCATAACATAACACTTCCCTTATATTATTTTTTTAATAATGAAATTGCCCAAGAGAGAAGTTCATATTTCACTGCTAACATTTCAACATATCTCGAGACATCTAGGAACATCTTGGAACATCTCAGCACATCTAATCACATTCCGCAGCACTGCCTTACCAAAATATCTTTAAGACCAAAGGAGAACCAGTGCAGAGCAGTCGGTTATTAGTTCAGACACTCCTGTCAATGGGGTGTGAAATATGTCCACACACTCACTGCTGTATATGGTTGTCTCCTTCCACACCACAGAGAAATAGGTCTATACTAAGACACACCTTAACACTCCAAACTAAATCACTTCTGGAAATTTGCCCACTTCAAAAATATATTTAGAGTGATCCTAAAGTATATTACAAATGCTCACAAAGTGTTTATAATCCATGTGAACTAAAGAAGGACCTAAAGACAAACATGTCTGTCTGTCTCTTCATGCAGATATCATCCTTAACTTCCGCACCACCTATGTGAGCCAGTCAGGTCAGGTGGTGTATGATTCACGCTCCATCTGTCTCCACTACTCTGCCACATGGTTCTTTGTGGATCTGGTAGCTGCTTTGCCCTTTGACCTCCTCTATGCATTCAACGTCACTGTTGTAAGTGTCAAGCTGCATACACACGCACACACACATATGCATATTCATACACACATATACATATTCATACACACACACATCTACATATTCATGCACACAGATATGCATATTCATACACACTCATACACACACAGGCATAGACACTCATGCGCAAACAGAGGCATATAGACGCACACACACAGGCATACACATTTATACACACAGGCATTCACATTAATATACACACACACAGGCATACACACACACAGGCATACACACACAGGCATACACACACATACACCCACACACAGAGGCATACACACACTCACACACAGACATACACACTCACACACACACAGGCATACATACTCACACACACATACAGGCAAGACCAACATAGTTTGTTGTATGTAAGAACTCACACACACACACACACACACACAGTTATGGTTAATGTGTGTGTGTGCACATGTGTGTGTATGTGTCTGTGTATATACAGTCGTATGCGAAAGTTTGGGCACCCTTGTTAATTTTCCTGATTTACCTTTATAAATCATTGAATGTTTGGATAAAAAAATTCAGTTAAATATATCATATAGGGGACAAACACAGTGATATTTGAGAAGTGAAATGAAGTTTATATGATTTACAGAAAGTGTGCAATAATTGTCTAAACAAAAATAAGCAGGTGCATAAGTTTGGGTACTGTTGTCATTTTATTGATTTCAAAACCTTTAGAACTAATTATTGGAACTCAAATTTGGTTTGGTAAGTTCAGTGACCCTTGACCTCCATACGCAGGTCACTCCAATTATGAGAAAGTGTAGTTAAGGGTGGCAATTGTAAGTTTTTCTCCTCTTTGCATCTTCTCTGAAGAGTCGCAGCATGGGAGTCTCAAAACAACTTTCAAATGACCTGAAAACAAAGATTGTTCACCGTCATGGTTTAGGGGAAGGATACAGAAAGCTATCTCAGAGATTTCAGCTTTCAGTCTCCACTGTGAGAAACATTGTGAGAAAATGGAAGAAGACAGGCACAGTTCAAGTCAAGGCTCCAAATGGCAGACCAAGCAAAATCTAAAATAAACAGAAGCGAAGGATGTTGAGAACAGTCAGAGTCAACCCACAGACCAGCACCAAAGACCTACAACATCATCTTGCTACTGATGGAGTCACTGTGCATCGTTCAACTATTCGGCGAACTTTACACAAGGAGATGCTGTATGGGAGAGTGATGCAGAGGAAGCCTTTTCTCCGCCCACATCACAAACAGAGCCGCTTGAGGTATGCTAAAGCACATTTGGACAAGCCAGCTTCCTTTTGGAGTAAGGTGCTGTGGACTGATGAAACTAAAATAGAGTTATTTGGCCATAACAAGGGCCGTTATGCATGGAGGAAAAAGAACACAGCACTCCAAGAAAAACACCTGCTACCTACAGTAAAATTTGGTGGTGGTTCCATCATGCTGTGGGGCTGTGTGGCCAGTACAGGGACTGGGAATCTTGTTAAAGTTGAGGGACACATGGATTCCAATCAATATCAGCAGATTCTGGAGACCAATGTCCAGGAATCAGTGACATCTGGATCTGAGCTGGATCTTCCAACAGGACAACGACCCTAAACACTGCTCAAAATCTACTAAGGCATTCATGCAGAGGAACAAGTACAACGTTCTGGAATGGCCATCACTTAAAGAGAGCTGTCCATGCTAGGAAACCATCAAACCTAAATGAACTAGAGATGTTTTGTAAAGAAGGATGGTCTAAAATTCCTTCAGCCACAATCCAGACTCTCATTAAAAGCTATAGGAAGCGTTTAGAGGCTGTTATTTATGCAAAAGGAGGATCTACTAAATATTGAGTTAAGGGTTTTTTTGGGGTGCCCAAACTTATGCACCTGCCTATTTTTGTTTTGACAATTATTGCACACTTTCTGTAAATCATATAAACTTCATTTCACTTCTCAAATATCACTGTGTTTGTCCCCTATATGATATATTTAACTGAATTTTTTTATCCAAACATTCAATGATTTATAAAGGTAAATCAGGAAAATTAACAAGGGTGCCCAAACTTTCGCATATGACTGTATGTGTTTGCACGTGCGTGTTTGAATTAGTGTGTGCGCGTGTCTACACGGATAATGTCAATGTGTGTATATATATATATGTGTGTGTGTGTGTGTGTGTGTGTGTACAGACGTCTCTGGTGCACCTCCTGAAGACGGTGCGTCTGCTCCGCCTGCTGCGCCTGCTGCAGAAGCTGGACCGCTACTCCCAGTACAGCGCCGTGGTGCTCACGCTGCTCATGTCCGCCTTCGCCCTGCTGGCGCACTGGATGGCCTGCATCTGGTTCATCATCGGCCGCAAGGAGATGGAGAAAAACATCAACGCTGACTGGGACATAGGTAACGTTCACGCAGACACAAACATAACATCATGTCCATGCACACACACCAGAGATGGGCACTCAAGTGATCAACTCGAGTCGAAGTTGCACTTAAGTCGCCTACAAAAAGACTTCAGACTTGACTTGAAACTCATCGCTAATGACTCTCGACTCGGACGCGTCCAAAATACCTCGTGAACAATAAGAGTCGGTCCGCTATCCAGGTGCTGTGTGCGGGTTATAGAAATAGTACTTCTTTGTTTGTTTATTTTTGCCATTATTCTTTACATTTGTTTCGGTGAATTGGGACGCAGCTCCTTTTCTCGTGACGTATCACAACATCGTTTATCGGGAGCGGGAAATCGGAGAGAAGCGTTAAGCGTTAGAAGCTGGAACACCACATCAAACTTCATAAGCACCTGAAACAAACCTGGATAGGTTTGTGCAGTTTACATTAGATACTTAGCCGTCATTACAGCTAGCATAGTAGCCCCAATTAGCGTAGTAGCCACTTATAAACAACAGAACAACCATCAACATTTTAACTGTAAATAAATTTAAAGTACTTTACTCACCACAATTATTGTTTTACAGGAGTGATATGTATATGTTAAATGAATGTCCAAGACTAACTTGATGTATTGATAACTTTTTTCCGTAATGATATCTTTGATTAATTAATTAATTTGATGCTAGTATCTGGAGAACAGATGTTTGTACCCCAGTATCACCACCATGTTAAAATCATTTTACACCGAGAAAAAATAACCGTTGTGGAACGAAAATGAGTGATGCGTTCTTTACGGCAAAAATTACACTGATGTGATTCAGATGTGATTTTGTTTTACTTTAAATGTCATTTTAAGGCAGTTATGGTCTGGTGGTTAGGGAAACAGGTCTTGTGACCGGAGGGTTGTGGGTTTGATACAGAGGTCCTAGGCCATTACTGAAGTGCCCTTGAACCAGGTACTTAACCCCAACTGCTCCCTGTGTGCTGGGCTAGGGCTGCCCACCACTCTGGGCACGTGTGCAACACAGTCCCCTAGTGATCACTAGTGTGTGTGTGTGTGTGTGTGTGTGTGTGTGTGTGTGTGTGTACCACAGCCCCCTAGTTATCACTAGTGTGTGTGTGTGTGTGTGTACCACAGCCCCCTAGTGATCACTAGTGTGTGTGTGTGTGTGTGTGTGTGTGTGTACCACAGCCCCCTAATGATCACTAGTGTGTTTGTGTGTGTGTGTGTGTGTGTGTGTATGTTCTCACTGCATGGATGGGTAAATGTGGAGGACTAATTCTGATTGGGGTGAAAATTAAGGAGTTTACTCCTTTTTTTATTCTCTATCATATTGGCGATAAGAGACAGAAAATATGCAATACATGGAAGTGGCCCCAGCCTAAACACAAACATAGACACACACATGCAGACACACACATGTAGGCACACACAAGCAGACACACACACGTAGGCACACACACGCAGACACACACATGCATTCATGCACAAACATGAAAACTTGTCATGGATTGTCATGACCCATCAGGGATGTAATGATTACCTCGATCTCACTAGATGTACAGGGTGTGTGTTGTGATGTCCCAGTGTCTGTGTACTGCGGTGTGTTCGCTGTGGTCTGTGTGCAATTGGTGTGGTTATAATGTCACTTGTTGAGGTTGCGTGAGGTTGTGCGAGGTTGTTATCTCTGGGACTCTCTTACATTCAGCCTGGACAGCTGTGTTGCTCCTTCTGCATGGATAATATAACATCTCATTTAACTTCAGTCTTCCAGTCAAAATATTTCTTCACACAATCAGCAAGAAAAGTATAAAAACTAAGAAAAAAAACAAACCAAAAATAGGTTTTTTTTTAGGTAGGTGTAGGTATAGGTGTAGGTATAGGTTTAGGTGTAGGTGTAGGTATATTTACGGCGTTTAGCAGGTATAAATGTAGGTGTAGGTATAAGTGTAGGTATAGGTGTCGGTATAGGTATAGGTGTAGGTATAGGTGTAGGTATAAGTGTAGGTATAAGTGTAGGTATAGGTGTAGGTATAGGTGTAGCTGTAGGTATAGGTGTAGGTGTAGGTGTAGGTGTGTGGCATCCAGTAATTTTATAGAAGTGATTCGAAGTGTGGGACAGTGGGGTAGGTCCCTGGGTGAAAGGTGAAAGGTCGGTCTCCTGCTCTCTCAGGCTGGCTACACGAGCTGGGGAAGCGTTTGGAGACGCCGTACGTGAACAGCACGGCGGGGGGGCCGTCAGTGCGCAGCGCCTACATCGCCTCCCTCTACTTCACCCTCAGCAGCCTCACCAGCGTGGGCTTTGGCAACGTCTGTGCCAACACCGATGCCGAGAAGATCTTCTCCATCTGCACCATGCTCATTGGGGGTACGCACCACACACACACACACACATAACACACACAACACGGACAAACACATAACACACACACACGACACAGACACACACATACAGACACATATAACGCACACACAGATGACACATCATGTACACAACACAGATCAAACACATGCATAACACACACACACATATGTTACACAACACAGAAGATAAAACAGACTTAACATACATTATACATGATCACACATCACACATGTTCCATGTAACACATACACAACACACATCACAAATTCACAAAACATAAGTTCTAAAAAGTGCTATAATAAATACATTTCAATTTGAACTGAAATTTGGTCAAATATTTTCAGGCACATTAAGAACTTGACGCACTTTCAGAATTCTCAAATGAACCTGACAGTTCTGTTTTACAGTCCCTCAGATTATCTTTTAGTCCCTCAGATAGTCTGCCTCTTGGATTCTCTAGTTTGCTTGTGCATTTCTATCCTACTTTTTAACTAAGTGTACTTTCTTGTAGCTTGGTAGGTGTGAACAGAAATCAGTTTGTTTCACATGGACTCGTTTGCTGTTCGAGCCTCTCCATGAGTAACCAGACTCCACCGGTGTGAGAGGTGATTGGCTGCCTTAATCTCTCTCTCTGATGGGATTGGCAGCGCTCATGCATGCTGTGGTGTTTGGGAATGTGACGGCCATCATCCAGCGCATGTACGCTCGCCGCTCGCTCTACCACACACGCATGAAGGATCTGAAGGACTTCATCCGTGTGCACCGCCTCCCACGGCAGCTGAAGCAGCGCATGCTGGAGTATTTCCAGACCACATGGTCTGTCAACAACGGCATCGACGCCAACGAGGTGACCAACTGCACGCAAGGCTCTTGAAAACTCACACTTCTAAGAGCAGAGTTTGGGGATTTCCAATTTTTCCACATTTAAAATATTTAAAGTGGAATTTAATTACATCTCAGGTTTTCCTGGTTCAAAGTATCAGGCATAATCTTGTTCCTAAGCTTTCTGGATCAGGATTTTAGGAACTCACTGATCCCTTGGAGCTGTTGTACATGTACATTTTACAGGAATGCACACAGGTCCATGTTATTGAACACAGTCTGCCTGATTTTGTCAGAAGGTCCCTGAGCTGAAAACTTTAACCTGACACAGATGCTGTACTGACCTCCCCTCCCCTCCCACCCCCTCCTTGCATCCCCTCCTCCCCTCCTGCTCCTCCCCTCCAATACCCCCTCCCCCCCCCCCCACCAGCTCCTGCATGACTTCCCAGATGAGCTACGCGCTGACATTGCCATGCACCTGAACAAGGACATCCTGCAGCTGCCTGTGTTTGAGGGCGCCAGCCGCGGGTGTCTGCGTTCGCTCTCTCTGCACATCAAGACGTCGTTCTGCGCGCCGGGCGAGTTCCTCATCCGCCAGGGCGACGCCCTCCACGCCCACTACTTCGTGTGCTCCGGGTCCCTGGAGGTGCTGAAGGACAACATGGTGCTGGCCATACTGGGTGAGCGTCAGTCCCACACTGTCTACATCACCAAGGGTTTCAGCAGAACATGGAGGATGCGTTACTGAAGTGTGATTGGTTGTTACTCACCTGTTACTCTACTTTATCCCAGTTATACCAGTGTAACAAACTGTAGTCTACTGTGGAGCTAGGCTGTTTATAGAGGAGAGTAATATAAATGAAGATAAATGAATTTAAATGAAAATACAACTTTTGTGAGTTTAAATAATGGTTTGACACAGTGTTGATGTCAATACAGGGAAGGGGGATTTGATTGGTTCAGACCTTCCAGGGCAGGATCATGTGATCAAAACAAACGCAGACGTGAAGGCACTTACATACTGTGATCTGCAGTATATAAGTGTGAAGGGCCTGACAGAGGTGCTGGAGCACTACCCCGAATACGCCAGTGTGTTCACCGCTGACATCCACCACAACCTCACATACAACCTCAGAGAGGGCAGTGACACACAGGTGAGACACACACACGTGCATACACACACACACGTGCATACACACACAGATGCATATTCACAGATGCATAAAGACATTACATATGCATACACACACTTTCCCACATGCATACACACACAAATCACACACACGCACACACACACACACATCACACATACACACACACACGCATACACACATAGCAAAATGTGCTTCACTCATCTCCTCTTCCTGCCTATGCAGACTGTAATAGCACAAGGGGGAGAAAGTTAACGTTGTATCCATTTCTGTTGAACGGCTCCTGAGTTATGATGTTTACCTCGTTGGTGTGCCCTTTCTTTCCAGGGTCTCCTAGGGTTTCAGAGGTCTCCGAGGATTCAGAGGTCTCCGAGTTTTCTTCATGTAAGTGTACTTGCTGGAGTAATTAAGTGTGTAGGCTGATGCCATCTACACTCATTAACATTTATACACTCACACACTCATACTCTCACACACTTATACATCTCTACCAACTGTAACCAATCAACTAACCTTTACATGGGTCTTTTCTTACACTGTGATTGGTAGCACAGTGATGGTCCTTGATGCTGTGATTAATATGCAGTATTCTCCACTGAGGCTGCTCGTGTTTGGAGGACTTGACCACTATTTGTCAAGGTGACCTATTTCATGGGGTGGAATGACCCATATTCATGCAGGGTTGTAGTGCGGTCTTCCGCCGATGGTGGACCACCACTCTGTGAAGGTGTCCCGTGGATACTCCACTCCCGCTGGGCACACCTCGCCCTCCAGATATGGCTCGACCGTTTTTTAAGTATATATTTCTTTTCTAGCTGCTGGGGTCGAGAACCTCGCTTCAGCAGTGAACAGCAGTGTGATGTCAGCAGTGACCTCCTTTATTTAGTACAGCTCAGTACACAGTGCTTAAAGTTTACAGCACTGCAGACAAAAACAACAGATCAGCACAACCCAGTATAACATAATACAACCCAATACATCCCAATATAAATGAGCACATCGCAGTATTACCCAGTACAGCTTACACCGTATTACATCCTAGTACAACCCAGTACAGCTTACACCGTATTACATCCTAGTACAACCCAGTACAGCTTACACCGTATTACATCCTAGTACAACCCAGTACAACCTACACCATATTACATCCTAGTACAACCCAGTACAACTTACACCATATTACATCCTAGTACAACCCAGTACACCTTACTATATCATAGTACAACCCAGTACAACTTACACCGTATTACATACTAGTATAACCCAGTACAGCTTACACTGTATTACATACTAGTACAACCCAGTACAGCTTACACCATATTATATCCTAGTACAACCCAGTACAACTTACACCATATTACATCCTAGTACAACCCAGTACACCTTACTATATCATAGTACAACCCAGTACAACTTACACCGTATTACATACTAGTACAACCCAGTACATCTTACACCGTATTACATCCTAGTACAACCCAGTACAGCTTACACCATATTACATCCTAGTACAACCCAGTACAACTTACACCATATTACATCCTAGTACAACCCAGTACACCTTACTATATCATAGTACAACCCAGTACAACTTACACCGTATTACATACTAGTACAACCCAGTACAGCTTACACCATATTATATCCTAGTATAACCCAGTACAGCTTACACCGTATTACATACTAGTACAACCCAGTACAGCTTACACCATATTATATCCTAGTATAACCCAGTACAGCTTACACCGTATTACATACTAGTACAACCCAGTACAGCTTACACCATATTATATCCTAGTACAACCCAGTACAGCTTACACCGTATTACATCCTAGTACAACCCAGTACATCTTACACCGTATTACATCCTAGTACAACCCAGTACAGCTTACACCGTATTACATCCTAGTACAACCCAGTACAGCTTACACCTTATTACATCCTAGTACATCCCAGTACAACTCAACACACCCTAGTGAGTGTGACCCTTATTCATCACTGTTAGGAAATCTTGCTGACACATTGATCATGTAAACGTTGACAGACAAGTTTAAGTAAAAGTAATTTTATTTCTGTAAGATTCTCAGTTCTTTGTCCTAGAGGCTTTATTATATTCCATCATTAGTTTTCATGTCAAAGTATATTGTTAATTGCTTTTAATTTAGCAAGATGATTTGGTAAATTCAGATTTGAAGAAAATTTAGATTAAAATGAGATTCAATTAGATTACATTAGATCATGATCTCATTATTCCCATTTTCCTTCAATTGCAGAACAGCAACGTTGACTCGAAGGCCTCGTCAGACAAGCATTCCTCCCTCACAAAAACAGGAGGTGACCCAGACGACTTCGATCGCGTGTCGCCCCCGTGGAGGTCACGCCGGACGCTACCCCTGCCCTCCCTGAACAGCCCAGTACGGCGGACCTCTCTGGGGAACCTGCTGGGTGACGAACTTCGGCAGTTCAACGCCTTGCGCCGCTGCCGCTCCCCTGTTAGAGGGAGCAACAACAGCTCATCGCCCAAAGAGCCAAAATCAGACAACCATCCAGTCGCCGCACCTTCCACTCCTACGAGCAGCGACCGGCGCGGCCAGATGCAGGAAGCAGCTGCAGCCCGCAAACCCACCAAACTGCTCATCCCCACGCTGAGCTGCTCTGGAGCCCCTGAGCTCAGCCCTCGGTACAAACCTGCACCACTCACACTAGCAGCAGTTCTGTGTGTCTTATAACACACATACTATAAACAGATCAGATCAGCCTACCCTCACCACCAGGACATGGAAGCCTGCATTATAAACGTCTCTCCAAAATGTATTTGGATATCATGACACACAGTGACGGTAAAGGTGTTATTTAGATGAAAAGATTTGAAAGTTTATTTACTAGCAGGACATTTGGGACAGATGTTTTTATCAGCCGTGTGTGAACCGTGTTTAATCGGCCATGTGTGAGTTACTGTCTGCGTGTGGTTTCTAACAGGGTGGTTGATGGGATTGAAGATGATGGACGTATGTTCCACTTCAGTGCTGAGACCAATGCACCTACTGCCACTGCACTGGGTTCAAGAGGTAGGAGAACCTCTCAGAGTGGCAACAGAGCGACGGCTTCTGATCTCACAGGGCTGTTCTAGACTCCTAAATGTGTTGGTTCTGAGCTGGAGACTTCAGTGAGATGTTTAAGAACAGGGTTTTCTCAGACCAGGTCCGTGGACAAAACTCTGGTATTCCGGTAATAGTCCCAATGTTCAGTGCTCAGTGTGATTTGTTCAATGCTACAGTGTTCAGTGTTACAGCCAGAAAGACAGACTTAAACTTCTTTCTTTTTTCTTGTTATATTTTGATCTTTTTGTTGGTTTTCTGTCATTCAGATCCCATGCATGTGAATTCCAGCCTTGTCCAGGAGACAGAGGAGATGAGACATACTATCTGCCAACTGAACAAAAAGGTAAACACACACGCACACACACAAATATCCAAGCATGTACACATACACATACACACACAATGCGGTTCAAGTATATTTTATGTCAAAAGTTGATTTTTTATTAATTATTAATTTTATTCTTATTTGTTTTATGGACTTGGTAAATGCAGCTACTCATTATTAATTAGAATGGAACTGAAGTCAGCAGTGTGAATTGCACACAGATGGACCCAGCAGCCTTCTCCTGTAGGAGGCCATCACACACACACACACACACACACACACCCTCACACACACACACACACACCCTCACACACACACCCACAGACACACACAGGTAGAGTAAGTGAGGCCCTGCATTAATTAAGACGCAGGGGGTGCTTCTGCACTGCAGATAAAATTTAAGAAGTGCTGACTTCATGATCTGCCAAAAACTTCCTTCTCCCCTCTCCCCCCTCCCCCCTCCCCTCCCTCCCCTCTCTGTCTCTCCCTCTCTCTCCCCTCCCCTCTCTCTCTCCCTCTCTCCTCTCCTCACCTTTCCTCCTCTCTATCTCTCCCCTCCCCTCTCTCCCCTCTCTCTCCCTCTCTCTCTCTCCCCTCCCCTCCCCTCTCTCTCTCCCCTCCCCTCTCTTTCCCCTCTCTCTCCCACTCTCTCCTCTCCTCCTCTCCCCTCTCCTCCCCCTCCTCCTGTTCCCCCTGCCCATTTCCCATCTTCCCCTGCTGCTCATATACATCCTGCCCAACTCTCCTGGGTTTGGGTTCTGAAATAGAAACAGGTCTTGTCTTTGCACACATGGCACAGAGAAACACTGCAGACTCTGCTGCTCTGTGGTAAGGGTTTTGGGTCAGGGTTAAGAATCAGAGTTCTGGCTAAGCATTCTGGGTATGGGATCTCATTAAGGGCTCTGGGTGTGGGATCTCATTAAGGGCTCTGGGTATGGAATCTCATTAAGGGTCCTGGGTGCGGGATCTCATTAATGGCTCTGGGTATGGAATCTCATTAAGGGTTCTGGGTGTGGGATCTCATTAAGGGTTCTGGGTGTGGGATCTCATTAAGGGCTTTGGGTATGGGATCTCATTAAGGGTTCTGGGAAGGAATAATGGGTAAGGCTTCTGAATAAGGGTTTTAGATAAAGGCTCAAGGAAAGAGGCGTGTAGCCCAATGATCAGTTAATTAGTTAAACACCCAGTGAGCTGGTTTTATTCCTCTCAGGCTCTTGTGCATAATGATGATGAGGAAATACCAAACAGACCAAACACTTAATCTTTTCTGCATGAACATATTTGGTCATTTTTAGCACAGTTGTTGACACTGTCTAGCAACATGTTCTGATCATGGTCTACCAGCCTTTCTAACCCGTTTAACCTACACTGAGGTGTCTTTTGCCCCATACACAGATGGGGAGTTTGAACCAGGAAGTATGTCAGCTGACTAAGGACCTTCACCACATGATGCACCTGCTGCAGGTACAGGTGGCATCGCAGCACTGCTCCACCTCTCTCTCCACCTTCCCCTATGGTGTGCACATGCTGCCCAACTGCCCCGGCAGCACGCCACTGGTCTACAGCAGCACCAGCTCGCACCTGCAGCCTGAGACGCATGGCTTTCACCAGCAGGGGGAGCCCTGCCACACGGGCCATGGGCACCCCAGCCAGGCCAAACACACGCTCACTGAGAGCCTCATCCACCAGGGGACGTGGAGCCAAGGTAAGGGTCATTACGTCACCGTCTGGATTCACTGTACACACGTGTACACACAGCCAAACTTTTATTTGTAGTTATAGGTTAATGAGTCCAGAGTTTTGTTAGAAGGATGAAATGTAATAATCTAGTTTTCCCTCACTTTGCTAGAAACACCTTATCTTGTACTCAGTGAACACCTCATTTGAAAGACACTGCATTTCACAGGTGTACACGTCCACACTATAGCACATTTCACAGGTGTACACGTCCACACTATAGCACATTTCACAGGTGCACAGGTCCACACTATAGCACATTTCACAGGTGTACAGGTCCACACTATAGCACATTTGTCTCCTCTACCTCCATTGCTGGTCAGTTTCATTGTTCACTGGAGAAGATTTGGCTGTTGGACCATCACAAGAGTGACACTCAAAGTGCAGTAATTGGTGTTCTGCTGATAGACGCTTATTAAGCACAAGACTACAGGCTGAAGCTTATTAACAGTATAGGATGAAGCAAATAGAAGTACTAACTAATAAACTGGGTGGTGTTTCTAATAACCAACAAACTGGGTGGTGTTTCTAATAACTAATAAATTCTGTTCTATTCTGAACACCCCACCGTGTGTTTACTAAGCCCTGGTGTTTAACACCCCACCGTGTGTTTACTAAGCCCTGGTGTTTAACACCCCACCATGTGTTTACTAAGCCCTGGTGTTTAACACCCCACTGTGTGTTTACTAAGCCCTGGTGTTTAACACCCCACCATGTGTTTACTAAGCCCTGGTGTTTAACACCCCACGTGTGTTTACTAAGCCCTGGTGTTTAACACCCCACCGTGTGTTTACTAAGCCCTGGTGTTTAACACCCCACCATGTGTTTACTAAGCCCTGGTGTTTAACACCCCACCGTGTTTACTAAACCCTGGTGTTTAACACCCCACCGTGTTTACTAAGCCCTGGTGTTTAACACCCCACCGTGTTTACTAAGCCCTGGTGTTCCTGTTGCAGGTGCAGGTATGACAGGCGTGTGTGAGCTGACAGGTGAATCACAGCTTCATCAGTCTCAGTTCTGCCCTCACCCTCCTGCTCTGACCAGCTCTGAGACTCCCTACAAGTGGAGCTCCATCAGCTCATCCACTTCCTCCTACTGTAGTCACCATCAGCACTCACACCCCACCTCCATCCTCCTCAAGACCAGCCCAGATCCTGAGGGCGTAGCGGGACAGGACAGCCGAGCGGGGCTGGTCACCGAGCCTCCGCCCCTCGGTCTCTCTGCTGTAGACAGGCGTTTCACCACCATCAGCCACTCACAGCCTGTACTGTGTGTGCTGCCCCCTCCTGCCCCAGACCACCTGCAGGGGCTTTCCAGCGCACCCACATCCACACACTCACTGCTGATGGCCACCCGCACCTTCCCTGCCCTCCGCCCGCCCGCCGAACCCGCCCCACCCCACTCTGCTCCGTCTCTGACCAAACTGAACCCGGGCTCGGCCGCGTCCACCTCCAGCCTCCTTGAGGAATACGGCGAGGCCCCTGTGCGGCTGTCGGAGCGCTCCCCCCCCGCCCACCGCCCGGGCCCTGGAGCCGTGGACCTGCCTCTGGGAGACCTGAGCAGGGGGGAGCATACGAGCCGTGAGTGCCTGCTAGCGGAGCAGGGCTCCACTGAGAGCCATGACAGCGACACATCAGGCTCCCAATCCAGGAGGTCGAGCACAGAGACACAATCTCAGACCCAGACTTCAGAAACATCCTGGTGCCTGGACCTAATGCACTGATTGCACTGAAACACTGACTCCACTGACTGACAGTTACACTCAGACATGGTTCGCAGTGCTTTGCGATTTTGCATAGTTACTTGGTCCCACGTCAGGATCATGCATGGTCCCTACAACTGTAAATGTTAAACTATGCAATATGCATGTCAGCTGAGCTTTATTACCTACTGACTTAATATTGAGTTTACCACAAAATATCCAGCCACTGATATTTCATATTTGCTGTAGTAAAAGCAAATTATGTATATCCAGGGTATTAATGACCCCTTTGGGCATTTTGTAAAGAGGACTGCTAATCCAAACAGTCCATCGTAGCATTCGACTGTAGCGTTCACTAGTTGCTCCAGACCACAGACGCCACTAATCTACATGTTTCTTGTAGGTAACAGAATTTATGTATGAATCTCTTACCTTCCAACATGGTAAAGTTTACCACCTGTTTTTCCTAAGGAAAAGACACATAACCAAGAGATACCATTACATATCTGAATGTCCATGTGCTTCACAGATACTACATGTACTGTTTGACTACTGTCTTAAATAGACCATTTCAAGAAAAGATACTTTTGCTTTGTTAAAACTGAGCTCACGAACACTCAATATTTCACATATATCTTCCTTTGGTCCTGTAACAGTTCATGTAAAACTTAGCACAAGAGTAAAGCACATGCATAAGATTTTATATGCAGTCTTACACCTCCCTCAGCGTTCAGTTAGTGTCTGTTACACCTCCCTCAGCCTTCAGTTAGTGTCTGTTACACCTCCCTCAGCCTTCAGTTAGTGTCTGTTACACCTCCCTCAGCGTTCAGTTAGTGTCTGTTACACCTCCCTCAGCGTTCAGTTAGTGTCTGTTACACCTCCCTCAGCCTTCAGTTAGTGTCTGTTACACCTCCCTCAGCCTTCAGTTAGTGTCTGTTACACCTCCCTCAGCCTTCAGTTAGTGTCTGTTACACCTCCCTCAGCCTTCAGTTAGTGTCTGTTACACCTCCCTCAGCATTCAGTTAGTGTCTGTTACACCTCCCTCAGCCTTCAGTTAGTGTCTGTTACACCTCCCTCAGCGTTCAGTTAGTGTCTGTTACACCTCCCTCAGTGTTCAGTTAGTGTCTGTTACACCTCCCTCAGCCTTCAGTTAGTGTCTGTTACACCTCCCTCAGCCTTCAGTTAGTGTCTGTTACACCTCCCTCAGCCTTCAGTTAGTGTCTGTTACACCTCCCTCAGCCTTCAGTTAGTGTCTGTTACACCTCCCTCAGCGTTCAGTTAGTGTCTGTTACACCTCCCTCAGCGTTCAGTTAGTGTCTGTTACACCTCCCTCAGCCTTCAGTTAGTGTCTGTTACACCTCCCTCAGCGTTCAGTTAGTGTCTGTTACACCTCCCTCAGTGTTCAGTTAGTGTCTGTTATACCTCCCCCAGCATTCAGTGTCTGTTACATATGCCCCAGCGTTCAGTTAGTGTCTGTTACACCTCCCAAAACAACTTGCATGCCATTTCATATTGTAAGGTGTTTCATATGAAAAGACAAATCTAGGAATTCTGCTAATGAACTCAAGGTGTGTTCAGCTGACAGACTGCGTGTGGGAATGAGAACATGATGACTTCCTGCAGGAGGCTGAACGCTGAGTGAACCTGAGCCCCTCTGAATGAGTGACCCTCTGAATGAGTGACCCTCTGAACTGCTACTGTCCAAACCTGCACAAATGACACTTTCTTAGCATACAAAAGATAATATGGGCATTCTGGATGTTTTACATGTTTTACATGTTTTTCTCTGGGTGTTTTACATGTTGAACTGGGGACAAATGTTCATTTTTGTTAATTTTTTTGTCTTCAAATCCAGAATGCAAAGCTCAAGGCTGCTGTAACAAAAACATACATGTACTCATATACATAAACACACACACACACACACTCACATATATATATATATATATATATATATATATATATATATATATATATATATATATACACACACACACACATACTCATATACATACACTCATACATACACATACTCATATAAATATAACCTGCATGAGTGATATTATACTGCATATATTGCCTTTAAAAATAGATATGCACTGTACTAAGAATAAAAAGATTATAGATCACTTCAACACAAAGCATTATATTATGACACATGATGTAGTTTTATGTTTACGGGAGGAATGTGTGGGGTCCCTGAAATGTTTCATGCAGTAGTCACAGCCAGCTCTGTAAATCAGGAACAAGCTATCAAACCCACTAATATTAATCATTTAGAAATTCTGAGAGAACGTGATAGTGGTCCAATATTTAAACTTCACCTAAAATATTTTTTAATTGAAAAATTAAAAAATGTAACAAACACTCCAGCCCCCCCCCACCACCAATGTAAAACTGCTCTTCAGATTTGGCTTCTGCCCTTAATCATTATCCAGTGTCCCACAGCAGAAGACACTGTTGTCCGTACTCCATACAGGCCAAAGTCACTGCATACGTGTAGAACTTGAACCTTGCAGTAAGAGTCATTCCTATCATAGCTCCCTTTAAAGGCTTCTGTGCAGGCTTCTCCCAGAGCACTTCAGAGTTCTGTTCCTACAGGCAGAGTGTACATCATTCACAGCTTAGACTGATCCACACTGGTGTACTTTACACGCACGAGTCATTAAACTGGAGTGACTGGTGAAGGATGTACGGGGTCAGTGAGAGGACCAGCAACACAAACTCTTAACATGTTCTGTTAAGCAGTAAACCATAACATACCCCCTACACACACCCTACACACACACAGATTCGCACTGTTTTAAAGCATTTTCTCCATCAAATCATTTTCCCCATCAAATCACCACAAATCAATTTGTTTTAATATATTAAAGGAAAATGGATCCTAAAGGGGATGAACTGAGTCACTTAGGAAGCTAAAGAGTTAAATGATCAGTGTTAAATGAACCACCACCAGTTATTCAGTGCTGCTTCACGAATAAAAGAAACTTTGTATTAGTGTTATGAAATTACACCAATATTTTTCCCCTAATGTAATAATGAATGCATCACTGACACTAACAACATCATTCCCTTCATCTTTAAACAGATGTTTCCTCATTTGTTCAATAAGAAAGTCCAGTGGGAAAATGTTCATTCATTCATTTTCATTCATTCTCCGTACCGCTTATTCCCGCTAGTCGGGGTCACGGGGGGGCTGGAGCCAATCCCAGCATCTCCGGGCGAAGGCAGGGTACACCATGGGCAGGTCGCCAGTCCACCACATGGCCAACACGCACACACACACTCACACCTACACCTACACCTACGGGCAATCTAGAGTGACCAATCAACCTATGATGCATGTCTTTGGACTGTGGGAGGAAACCGGAGTACCCGGAGAAAACCCACGCAGGCACAGGGAGAACATGCAAACTCCACACAGAGCAGCCCAGACCGAGAATCGAACCCAGACCGCCTTGCTGTGAGGCGACAGTGCTAACCACCACACCACCATGCCGCCCGGGAAAATGTTTTCAAAGCTAATTTCCATGTAAGTTTTGTGCAGTGCTAACAGGTATGTATTCATAGACATGACTTTGTAACTTGCTGTCTTCGTTAGTGAATCTTCCGACATCTTGCTTGAGATTTGTAACCCTACCCTCTACCCCTACCCTCTACCCCTACACCTACCCTCTACCCCCTACCCCTACACCTACCCTCTACCCCTACACCTACCCTCTACCCCCTACCCCTACACCTACCCTCTACCCCTACTCCTACCCTCTACCCCTACACCTACCCTCTACCCCTACCCTCTATCTCTACCCCTACACTTTACCCTCTACCCCTACCCTCTACCTCTAACCCTATACCTACTCTCTACCCCTACCCCTACCCTCTACCTCTAACACTACACCTACCCTCTACCCCTACACCTACCCTCTACCCCTACCCTCTACCTCTAACCCTACCCTCTACCCCTGCCCCTACCCCTACCCCTACCCCTACCCTCTACCCCTACCCCTACCCTCCACCCCCTACCGCTACCCCTACACCTACCCCTACCTCTACCCTTAACCCTAACCCATTTTCTGAACTAGGGCTGCGCTGCTGTAATTTCTATTTTGTACACTGACTTCTGTTATTTGCTTGATAACATTGATAGATGATCCCTTACTGATAGATGATCCCTTATAACTGTAGCACTGTTTGCATATTATCTTCACACAAACACTGGTATTGTATATTCTGAGAAGAATAATGACCTTTTTTCACTATGCGCATATCATATACAGTTAGTTGCATATTTTGGTTTGCATGGGTTCCCCTCTCTGCTCTTTATCTTGAGTTTGATGCACTCTGAATAATAATAAGTCAGATTTGTTACAATAAAACCTGTAGTATGTCCCTGAATAAATGTACACTACTCTACCAAATTCTGAATAAGGCTTTGGTTGACTTCATAGTATTGATAGGACTGATAGGATAGTCTTATTTATGGGACTCTACACAAAAGAAAACTAGGGAACACAATAAAAGCTCCTCTAGTGTGTCTCATTTAAACATTCTGAAGGTACTGAAAACCATTTAACAAATATGTAACTGTAACTTCAGAAGCATCAACATGAGAAGGCACACAAGCAGTGGGTTACAGAGACAGTTATGTTACCTACAGCTTAGGACCAGGATTGATGTTACACTTTAAACTTTCTAGTTTATTAGCCAGCTAGCTAATGTTTTACTACAAACAAAGCACACTGAGGCAAATTAATGACATGATGAGTAGACTCATACTAAATCCACGGGTAAAACTAGTTAAATTCACGGACCTAGTTACTCAATTTTCAAAGATTTTAGAAGACAAATGTAACATTTCACTGCACATATAAAACCTAGCTTGCCAACTAGCTAGTGAACATTACACAGCTAGGAGTAACTTAGCCTCAACAGCCTAGATTGCCATGCTAATCTAATATCCTATCATAATGGCTGAGTGGTAAGCACAAACAACAGGATACAGTGTTAGACTTCCTTCTGACCGAGATGAAATACTTTTGCGTGTTTTGACCATAGACTGTATATATAGACAACGGTGTTTACACATGCTGCACAGATATCCGACAAAGTCCCAAATGCCTAATGATGAGGTAACAATACACAGAATACAAACATGCTCCTTAGAAGAGCTAATCAACCACTACTGACTGATATCCAAAAAAGATGGTGGACTACTGACTGTCCCGAAGTTCTCAAGCCATTATCTACCAGGACAGCAGTAGCAGGCAATCTGGTCCTCTCTAAAACCTACTACTGTAACACCTACTCCTCCAACACCTGCTCCTCCAACACCTACTACTCTAACACCTACTACTCTAACACCTGCTACTCTTAACACCTGCTTCTCCAACACCTACTACTCTAACACCTACTACTATAACAACTACAACTCTAACACCTACTACAATAACACCTACTCCTCTAACACCTGCTCCTCCAACACCTGCTCCTCCTATAACACCTACTACAATAACACCTATTACAATAACACCTACTACTATAACACCTACTACTCCAACACCTACTACTATAACACCTACTACTCCAACACCTACTACTATAACACCTACTACTCCAACACCTACTCCTCCAACACCTGCTCCTCCTATAACACCTACTACAATAACACCTATTACAATAACACCTACTACTCTAACACCTACTCCTCTAACACCTGCTCCTCCTATAACACCTACTACAATAACACCTATTACAATAACACCTACTACTATAACACCTACTACTCCAACACCTACTACTATAACACCTACTACTCCAACACCTACTACTCTAACACCTACTCCTCTAACACCTGCTCCTCCAACACCTGCTCCTCCTATAACACCTACTACAATAACACCTATTACAATAACACCTACTACTATAACACCTACTACTCTAACACCTACTACTCCAACACATACTACTCTAACACCTGCTACTCCAACACCTACTACTCCAACACCTACTACTCCAACACCTACTACTCTAACACCTACTACTCCAACACCTACTACTCTAACACCTACTCCTCTAACACCTGCTCCTCCAACACCTGCTCCTCCTATAACACCTACTACAATAACACCTATTACAATAACACCTACTACTATAACACCTACTACTCTAACACCTACTACTCCAACACATACTACTCTAACACCTGCTACTCCAACACCTACTACTCCAACACCTACTACTCTAACACCTACTACTCCAACACCTACTACTCTAACACCTACTCCTCTAACACCTGCTCCTCCAACACCTGCTCCTCCAACACCTCCTATAACACCTACTACAATAACACCTATTACAATAACACCTACTACTATAACACCTACTACTCTAACACCTACTACTCCAACACATACTACTCTAACACCTGCTACTCCAACACCTACTACTCTAACACCTGCTACTCTAACACCTACTACTCTAACACCTGCTACTCCAACACCTACTACTCCAACACCTACTACTCCAACACCTACTACTCCAACACCTGCTCCTCCTATAACACCTACTACAATAACACCTATTACAATAACACCTACTACTATAACACCTACTACTCTAACACCTGCTACTCCAACACCTACTACTCCAACACCTACTACTCCAACACCTACTACTCCAACACCTGCTCCTGTAGCTCCTGCTCCTGTAGTTCCTGCTCGCCCATGCAGGTCTGGTGTCTTTTGTGCATTAGGTTACTGCATCCCTACTCACCTGCTGTCACTTTCCACAGTAGCATCAGCTGGGATAAAGTCATACAGGGGGTAAGAACACATAATACCCCCACGTTATTACACCGGGTGTGTGCGCATGGTCACTTACACCAGGACAACTGTGCATATATAAAGTCATGCCAAAGTACATCACTTGTACGCCAAAGTACGTCACTTGTCCATCATTGCATACATATGTATATGTGCATTTGTTGTTTGTATCTCATATCAGTATGTGCAGAATGTGTGAGTGTTTGAGTGTGTATGCACATGATGGGTGTAGTGGGATTCAGCGAGATACCTGGCTGCCGTAAGGTGTGTGTGTGTGTGTGCTATCTAATACCTCGTATCAGTATCCAGCTGCTAGGGGTTCAGGTTTAATGAGACCAATAAAGTAATGGGGTGAAATGTAATGAAACCCACCAGGGCTCATCTCATTGATTAAATAAAAAGTGGAAAGTGTGTGTGTGTGTTTTTTGCACATCTATAATAGATATCTTGCACAAATGGAGGTGTATTGTGTTCTAAAAGAATGAAACAACCTGAATACATATGTAATTATAATTTTCCTACAAAAATCAGCGTGCTGATCAGTGCAGGGTGAATCCACAGCTACTGGGAACAGCAGCAAATATAATAAATATAATATATACTAGAGATACTAGCGATGGGTGTAGCTGCCGACCTCATCTGTGTGGCACACAGTTCTATGGACTCTGTTGGAACTCCATGACAGAGGGAGCTGCATGGGTCAAAACATGGACAAGTATGTCATCTCAATGAGAAACAGAGGACCCCAATACTGGTGTTCAGTGGGGAAGAGAGGACCCCAATACTGGTGTTCAGTGGGGAAGAGAGGACCCCAACACTGTTGTTTAGTGGGGAAGAGAGAACCCCAACACTGGTGTTCAGTGGGGAAGAGAGGACCCCAATACTGGTGTTCAGTGGGGAAGAGAGGACCCCAATACTGTTGTTCAGTGGGGAAGAGAGGACCCCAACACTGGTGTTCAGTGGGGAAGAGAGAACCCCAACACTGGTGTTCAGTGGGGAAGAGAGAACCCCAACACTGGTGTTCAGTGGGGAAGAGAGAACCCCAACACTGGTGTTCAGTGCTTACGCCATTATTTACAATAAAGAATCACCAAACCAGCACAAGCACAATACTGAACAATAAGAGCCAGAAGACGCAGTTCACAAATAGTAATGAAATATTTCCTCAAATGTAGGACCAGTGGTTATCTAAAAACTACAAATATATGTTTAGTCTTCATTGGCAAACAGTCTCATCTTACAGATCATTATATGAAAGAGATGATTTTGTAAGGAAAGAAGCATATTTTAAGGATTTAATTATGGTAAATAAGCATAATACAAGGTTTTTATTTACTAAATTGATTCAACACTTAAGTTCAACACTTATGGTTCTAGTATTGGGTGTGAACAACTCAAGAATTCTTTGTATTAATAAGATTGAAGATATTAGGCACCCATTCTCACTTCGTCTCTCAGTATGTAGGTTTATCCTGTTGGTCTTGACATATATATGTAAAACACTTATTGTATATCCTATTGTTGTAAAAGTTAAATGCTAAAATGTGTTGGTCCTCAACGGCAAATAATTGTGAATGTGTCTTACTTCAGGACATGATCCTGAATGTTTTAAGGTGGTTACAGTGCAACCTACTTTAAAACATGGGTCTTGATCCAAATTACACTTATTTCTTAGATCTTAGAGAAAGTGGTGTCTGATTACCTTTGGTTTGCATCCGCATACTCGAAATGTGAAGAGAATGCAGCAGTGAAGTGTCGTGTGTGAACTTCAGAAGACTGAAGACCAGTCCAGCTGTTGCATTCTGGGTCATTTGTCTGATGACCTGTAGAGCAAGAACCACACGTAGTGAGTAGCAGTAGGTCAGGTGGTCAGAGACTGAGGTGGCCAGAGACTGTACAAGCACCGGGACAGTTTCCTGAGAGAGAAGCCAAATCCTTTATATGTCACAAAGCTTGACAAGGTCAGATTAGAAACAGCGAGGCTACATGCAGTTTCAGACAGCAAGACCAGGATTTACTGAGCATCATCAGCATAACAGTGGTAGATTCCATGAGAAGATATTACACTACCAAGGAGCAGTGGAGAGTCAAAGTGGATCCTCTGGTACCAGGACTGGGTCTCCAGACTGGACCTGAGCCATTTCCATGCTAATCCAGTCAGTCACGCCAAGGCTGAAGAGAAGGTGGTCACATATCTCCATAGTGATGCTGTGTTACTCCTAAGTCGTCACATATCTCCCTAGTGATGCTGTGTTACTCCTAGGTGGTCACATATCTCCCTAGTGATGCTGTGTTACTCCTATGTGGTCACATATCTCCCTTGTGATGCTGTGTTACATAGGTGGTCACATATCTCCCTAGTGATGCTGTGTTACTCCTAGGTGGTCACATATCTCCCTTGTGATGCTGTGTTACTCCTATGTGGTCACATATCTCCCTTGTGATGCTGTGTTACTCCTAGGTGGTCACATATCTCCCTAGTGATGCTGTGTTACTCCTATGTGGTCACATATCTCCCTTGTGATGCTGTGTTACTCCTAGGTGGTCACATATCTCCCTTGTGATGCTGTGTTACTCCTAGGTGGTCACATATCTCCCTTGTGATGCTGTGTTACTCCTAGGTGGTCACATATCTCCCTAGTGATGCTGTATTACTCCTAGGTGGTCACATATCTCCCTAGTGATGCTGTGTTACTCCTAGGTGGTCACATATCTCCCTAGTGATGCTGTGTTACTCCTAGGTGGTCACATATCTCCCTAGTGATGCTGTGTTACTCCTAGGTGGTCACATATCTCCCTAGTGATGCTGTGTTACTGTGTTACCCTAGGTGGTCACATATCTCCATAGTGATGTGTGTTATATGGTCACATATCCCTAGTGATGCTGTGTTACTCCTAGGTGGTCACATATCTCCCTAGTGATGCTGTGTTACTCCTAGGTGGTCACATATCTCCCTAGTGATGCTGTGTTACTCCTAGGTGGTCACATATCTCCCTAGTGATGCTGTGTTACTCCTAGGTGGTCACATATCTCCCTAGTGATGCTGTGTTACTCCTAGGTGGTCACATATCTCCGTAGTGATGCTGTGTTACTCCTAGGTGGTCACATATCTCCCTAGTGATGCTGCTTAGCTCAACTTTACCCTGGAATTTGTCTACAGATCCATGAACTCTGGCATTTTTGAGAAACTCTGAAATTATGTCTGAAATATTTTTTTCCTGTGAATTTACTAAGTTGACCTATTTGCATTGTGCAAAACTCATTTTTATTCAAACTCAACTTTATCTCGTAATAGAGAAATCAAACCTTTTTCGAATTTAAATTCTTTGTGGTCTTTGTGTATTGAAAAAATGGTCACTGCTACACCCTACAATTAACATAGATTACATAACTATGGTGATAATGTTGATTGATTTTAATTGACATATCATAACGTAACAAACCCTAGACCGGCTGCAAGCTGGGCCAGCTAAGGGGAGATGGTCCTCTTGGGTCTTGGTCCTCCCAAGGTTTGAGTTCTCCTCAGCTTGCTTGTTAGGGATCTGGAGCCATGTGTTTGTAAAGCTGCTTTGTAAAAAGTGTTATATAAATACATTTGATTTTGACAACTCTCACACAACACAGAGCTCACACAGTCCTTACACAACACTACAGCCCTCACACAACTATGCAACCCTCTCTCAACCACAAAACCCTGCAACCTACCTTAAAAACACAAAACTTATTTACTAAGGCTGAGGTATAACAAGCTGTCTTGCACACCAAGGATATTAAAACGTGTTCGTTTTTAACAAGCTGTTTTACACACCAAGGAAGCATGTTGTGTTTTGGCTTCTGTAGGCTTCCCTGTTTTTGGCTCTTCTCTCAGCGGAGTTCTCACAGTCCTCACATGGGTCAGCTACAGTGCTCACATGGGTCAGCTACAGGCTTCACATGGGTCAGCTACAGTGCTCACATGGGTCAGCTACAGGCTTCACATGGGTCAGCTACAGTGCTCACATGGGTCAGCTACAGGCTTCACATGGGTCACCTACAGTCCTCACATGGGTCAGCTACAGTCCTCACATGGGTCAGCTACAGGCTTCACATGTGTCAGCTACAGTGCTCACATGGGTCAGCTACAGTCCTCACATGGGTCAGCTACAGTGCTCACATGGGTCAGCTACAGGCTTCACATGGGTCACCTACAGTCCTCACATGGGTCAGCTACAGTCCTCACATGGGTCAGCTACAGGCCAAAACAGTCTGGAATAAGCCAACTGATTACGAAAAGATGACAGAGGCCTTTAAAAGCACAGGAACACTCAACAGCCAGACCTCAATCAAAGATTCCTCATTCTAGGACCTACTGACATCTGTGTACAGGTTAGCTGTTTAGGATATATGATCTGAAACCTGATTAAACCAATACAAATAAGAACTTAAAACTCAATAAAATATCCATTAAAATATTTATTTGTGCATTTAGTGAAATATTAATAATCAAGCACCTCATTTACCTAATCAAGCACCTAATGTTGGAAAATTAAAATCTCAACGCCATTGTATAGTTAAGAATAGGTGTTGTCTCCATCTGGTGGCAGAAGTTAGCAATCTCATTCATATTCATTTGCCAAACTTGATTTAATGCACTTTAGAACTTCATATTTTTTACATGTATTTCATTTTAACTTTTAGTTTTTGATATAACATTAATATGCAGTTTTAATTGAATAAATTCTTTTTCAATTATTTGTAAAACATTAATTGTTTTGTGAAATCTACCATATAAATTAATTAGCTATGCCTTACCCATCAGACACAAGCACTATTCAGCAGATATTCCTGGCTGGTAGTCAAGGATACAAAGACATAATGTCTTCAAATAAAGGAAGCAGCCCCTCTCTGTTACTGGTCTATAAGGAAGGATTAGTCTCCCACCACTGCAGACTGGGCATAGAGGAGGAATCTGAAATGGTGGGAAAGAAGAACTCTCTCTCTGCCATAGCGTGGTAAGGATGATGCGGTCTCTCTGTGACTGGGTGGTGCGGATGATGCGGGCTCTCTGCCATTGTACAGTAAGCAAAGTGGAGTCTCTCTGCCACTGGGCAGTAAGACCCCTAGACCTTATTCCCATAGACTGCACTGGTATTTCAGGAAACGGTCTTCCCCAGCAGGAAGTCGGCGTGCCCTTTATAGCGGATGACGCGCTGCATTTTGAACTCATTGGGAGAGACGTTCCAAAAAGACATCATGTGACCTCTGAGTTCCTGGATTGCTCCCTCACTAACAAGCTGAACTCTCATTGGTCCAATGCTACCTTTGATCCGGAAGGACTTGTAGATTGCAGAGTCTCCCTGAAGACAACAGTCCAACTGTGAATGTGTGTGTGTGTGTGACAACAAGTGTGTGCATGGGAGTATGTATGTGCATGTGTGTTTGTTGGGAGAATGTGTGTGTGTGTGTGCATGTATGAGAGAGAATGTGTGTATGAGAATGTGTGTGTACGAGGATGAGTGTGCATACGCGTATGTGTGTGTGTGTGTGTGTGTGTGTGTGAGAGCATGCATGAAGGTGTGTGAGAGAGAAAGAGAAAGGAGACACAGAGAGACAATGATAGAATATCCTTTTATTGTTGTAACAATTGTACATAATGTTTAATAATGATATATATTCTAACAGTCTCATGAATCATATAACCTAATAATCAATCTCACCTTATATCTTTGTTCCTCTGTGAGGTTTCTGACTCCCATCAGCTCCAGGAACACCTGGTAGTGGGGTTGGGCACCTCCTGATGAGTCCTCTATAAACACAATGGTGTACATAAGGTTGAGCAAAGTCCTACATAAATTGTGTGGGTGCAGGTCATGTTTACAAAATATAAATGCATGTAGGTGAGGTTTACAAAATCAAAGTGCTGTACAAATGCAGAGTGTGCATCAGATTTACTAAATCACACAATCACGTTACTGAATCTCCTCAGGTAATGCTGACGTTACCGAATCTCCTCAGGTAATGCTGACGTTACCGAATCTCCTCAAGTAATGCTGTCGTTACTGAATCTCCTCAGCTAATGCTAACATTACCGAATCTCCTCAGCTAATGC
The DNA here is from genome assembly GCA_020368025.1 of Brachyhypopomus occidentalis. Lineage (NCBI taxonomy): Eukaryota > Metazoa > Chordata > Actinopteri > Gymnotiformes > Hypopomidae > Brachyhypopomus > Brachyhypopomus occidentalis. The sequence continues at coordinate 1,548,133 of JAGXOD010001360.1, read as the reverse complement.
TAACACTTGTGTACCAAACAGATACAAGACAGACCATCTGGTAGCCTGCAGGGTTCTGATTCCTACATAACTCATAAGTCACTCAATGTGAACATTCAACAATTCACTTTTCCAGACAAGCTGCTGCAATCTGTTCAGCCTGGGTGCTCAGTGAGGTCAGCACACAGGACACACAGCTACAACACATACAACATAAACAAGACTGATGACTACTTACCCAGAATGCCACTCTCAGCACAGCAGTAGTCCACCAGTCTGGCACCGGGCCACAGGGCCACTGCCTTCTTGAGAGCAGACAAAAACAGGTCCTCAGACACCTGTTCACCTCTAACGTTTAACGTCTGACCACATCTGCAACACACACAGGTCAGAACAGCAAACAACCACTTAAGGTATGGTTTCAATATATTTTTTTATGGTAGTGACATATACAGATGCATGCAGACCTATACACACCTATACTGAAACTCCACCACTGGACACTGGTTGTGGAACTCCACCACTTTCACAACATCTCCTGTGCGATACCTAGCAAAGACACCAGTGATGCTGAACCAGTCCATCATCCTTCTGACGCTATTTATTGTATTGCGTTCTGTCACACCTTGCCAGACTGCTCACGACTCACATGAGCTAAACACAACAGTTTTACTTGGATAAAACTATTATTTATATATTTAGAATGTACAAGGAATATAGCTCGGGTTAGGGTTAGGATTAGGGTTAGCTCGGCTAATATAGCTCGGCTCCTCTGTAGCTCCTTTATGTCTCTTGGCTGTCCTGGTAACACCTCTGTGTCCCCCCAGAAGAGGTGGAAGAGGTGGCTGGGGAGAGGGACACCTGGGCCTCTTTGCTTAGGCTACTGCCCCCACGACCCAGACCCAGATATGTGGATGAAAATGGATGGATGGATGAATGGATGGATGGATGAATGGATGGAAGAAATATATCTTAAGTATAACATAGTAGACATGGGTAAAACACATATAGCTCACATGAAGAAAAATACGGTCACCGAAACATACTTTTCTTTTACCTGCATGAAAATCGGAACAGTGCAGAAGTGGCAAACCTGTACAGTCCAGCAGCGTTGGTGATGACCAGCTCATAGCGTAGTCCCTGCTCCACCTGGCCCATGAGAAGGGTGGGGGCCTGCTCCGTCTCCACCGTCTCCATCATCTCCTCAGGCAGGAACTCACAGAACATGGAGCGAGGACACAGCAGGTAATGCCTTGCATCACGCAGGGGCCACAAGTTCACACCGACCAAACCTGCATCGTCACACAAACACACACACACGAAATGTTTTGTTCATGTGTTTCATGTTTGCTGTGTTTTGTGAGATTCCTGCATTTTGTTCAGTGCAGTTGTGCACGTTCACCTTCGGGGGCAGCGCAGAGCGGCGAGTAGAGAGTTAGACCCTCACAATAGAGCTGCGTGAGCAGCTCCCCGTAAATCTGCTCGGGTCCGGAGTCTACAGCCACAACCAGGTGGAGGCGGGGCCAGAGCCGGCGGGCCACACCCCTGAAGCCCTGACTGAGCTGAGCTCGGAGTTCTGCTGCCCTGTCTGGGTCAGGCCGCACCAGCCGCTCCAGAGCCGCCCTTACTCCAGCATCCAGGGCCAAGTTCACACTGATCCGCCCAAACTCAACGTCATCAACCAACTCTTCCCAGCGCTCCTACACTCCACACACAATCAAAGAACAGTGACAACCCAACAGAACAGAACAACCTTGTCAAAATATCATGATTTAGATACATTTTAAAATGTGAGATTACCAAAAATTATGACTTTTCAATTCTATTAAGCAAGAACCCTTTATAAAGGTCTTTAAGCCTAGAACATGGTGTAATCCTCACTGAGTAGACCAGAGTGGCCTGGCCCATCCTACCTGCAAGGCCCTGAAGGTGTACAACACGGTGGAGGACGCCACGGACTCCACGCTGCCAAGATGGCGATCTCTCAGCGCAAACAGGAGATGCAGATACAGCAAATCCCTTCCACCCTGGACCTGAAGAACACAGATGAACAAACCCTGCGCTGTTAAGGAGAGACGCTCTGGACACGAGAATCATGCACAACACGACAAGCTTACAGCACCACAGAGACTAACATTTGATAACTTTATCACGCTAATGATTCTTCTTACCTTGAGTGCAGGAGCTGGAGTCGTACAGAGGTGCAGCATGTGTTTGGAGGTGAAGAGGGTGGAGGGGGTGGGTCCAGTGGGAAGCTCCTCCCCCAACTGGTGTGTTGTGTGTGGGGGAAACAGCCAAAGGATGCGCTGGAGGCTGTGTGTGCCTGGGAAGGTCTGCCTCCTAACATCAGCACAGACACTCACTCCCTAGCACACACACACGTACACGCTCTAGACAAATACAGGATAACACAAATACTGTACACACAATAGACAAATACAGGATAATACACACACACACACTTGAGATATACAAGATAACATGCATACACAGCCAGACACACATTCTATACACATACAGGATAATACACATACATGCTCTAGACACACACACACTACATATACACTGGATGAATAGTACATTTTGCCTTGTCATGAGTAATGCGGTCATGACTACTGTCACACTACTAGATGTGATGTTGGGTTTTGCTTTTGCTCATCATGGAGAAGATAGCAACCCCAAGTTAGTAATTTGTTGAATAACAGAATAGGCTACAACTGAATGATCTGCACAGAGATTAACCTGGAAGAAGAACTCATTGCTGGTGTCCTTGGTGCTCAGCACCAGATTGCTACTCCCTGATGTTGCAGAGGTCGTTGCCAGGACGTCAGGCTTCTCCGACACCCAGACGTTCCACTGCCCAGCGGCAGAGCGCTGCAGCTCTGCGTAACGCTCGCGGGTGCTGAGAGGAATCTGCTGGCGGAAGCCTTCTGTGTCTGGGAGAGACGCTAGGGGACTTTAGGTGCTTTTACATGACAGGCTGGAGACAAACTTCACATTCAAGTGTGTTTCTAATGTGGAAAGACTATTTTTGTGGTCTTGACACTTTTAATCAGCAATCCCCAAGACTGAACTTATTATGTAAACGGTTATTTTAAAAAATATCACCTACAGTGTGAGCACATTTAAGTGCGTACGAGAATTTCCGTGGGTACTCCATAAATTCCACAAGCGGAATACCTTGCATATTTTTCTCGAGCCACGAGAAGTTCATACATATAGGATATAAAATCATGTTTGCCCGTGTCTGATGTCAGCGCACACGTGGTGGGGAAGCAATGATGTCAAAGACGCGAGGCCAGTCGCATGTCTGCTTCGTGTACACGGGGGAGTTTTAATGAATTCGGTACCTTTAATTGAGCTGAATTCGCACTGCCTTCCAAAGACCGTGTCAGCGTTTTTCCGCAGACGTTTGAGGAGCGTTTCCTGCTGCGCCCGTTGAATGTCTAGAGTATCTTCGTTTAGTTTGCGCCTCTGCCTTTTACCCAACCAGGTCATCATCCTCGTGGCCACGTACAGATTTAGGAGGCCAAACACAGTTATATCCTCGACATTTCTCCACAGGAACGCCATTCCACCGAGTACTGCGACCCCCAGCGCCGCTGTCACGGTGTACGGCGTGACTGCAGTTCAAAAAAGTTACAAAATCTCTTGATTAGATAAACTATTCATTATATTAGTACTCCATACCTTGATATTAGGTTGCTGTGGTCTATGAGCTATATTAAATGCAAAAGTGTTATAAGAGATAGATATCTGTGCGAGAATAAATTCTGTTACCGATAGAAAACACTTGGCGTTAACATCGTTCGCCATCCCGACACTTACCACAGGCAATAACCATGGTCAGCGCCACCAGCAAAACGACCCCGACACCGTAAAAAAGTCTACGACATGTTGACTTCATGGTCGCTACTAATCCATACGGTGAAGACTCTTGGGCTGCGTTGTGTAAGCCTCTCTTGCTATGATAAATACAACTTTTATATCTTCGCAGTAAATAACGTAAAAGTGAAGCACCACTTGACGGAACTTCCGTGTTTTCCATCCGCCGGTGACGTCACGCAGAGCGCGACCTGCGATGACGTCGTTTGGAGAAACCTGCCGCGCGACGGCGGCGGTTTGAGAACACAAGGCACACGGTTAGTAACCTTAGTAGCGGAAAGCACTTACAAACTGGATTTGTAAAAATGACCTGGAGTGTTACGCTAAAAGCAAACATTCATAGCCCAGTGACATATTAAAACATTACAATTTAAAATCAAATTCATACATGGCTAAAATATAAAACTTTATTACTATTTTTCATCTCCCAACATACATCAAGTATTCACTTGACATCAAACAAGACAACTCAGGAGCAGACAGTAAAAGCAGTGTGTTGATACAGGGAACTGTGTCGGGTGTGTGATGAGTAACAGGACTGTCTTAACCTCCATGAACATAGTCCCAGACCTGACAAATTTGCAATGACTGACAAAACTCACAAAAGATTAGGAAGCAGAAAACACCCATCTGGAGCATTAATACTGTCCATCAAACACAGCGCACATTCCTGAACCTAAACGCCCTTTAATAAACAGCTTTTTAATGAAAAACCACCAAACCATATGTCCATTTTAAATTCACATTTGATACTCGACATTCGTAGCTATAACCATGGCCAAACAAACGTTAAAGCGTGTAATAGCAGTCGTATACTGTTAAACTAGTCTTGTGTGGGGGACATTTCTCATAAAGGACTTATAACTAGGCTATTCCCTATAGTTATCATCCCTGTGCTCTTGAGAAGTTTTCCTGAGTTCTGCTCTACATTTAGTGCCTGACCCGTCATCTCCGTCAGGGCCGTATTAGTTAAGAGCTCAAAATCATTCCCATGAGCAGGTGATGTTCAGAGTGTCTGAGCGAACAGCTCTATGGCCACTGGAGCTTCTGTGCCTCGTCACACACAGAATTACAGATTTAGCGCAGGACGTTAGAAGGGTCACTTAGGTTGAAGGGGACTGCAGTGCCCTATGGCTGTGAGCATGGGACCAACAACAGGAAGCTCCAAACTATGACGGATACGAACACAAGACGTAGTGACCCACTCACCTCTGCTGTACTGTCTACATGACGAGATACAAACAGAATAGCCAGGTACTACTAATAAGATATTTACGATATTAACTTACAAAACAACAAGGAGAAGGTTGGTATACTTAATTAACAAATGGAAAGTCACACACGCCTGCAGTCCTCAGGGTTAGTTAACACCTGCAGTGCTCAGGGTTAGAGTTAACGTCACACGTGCCTGCAGTCCTAGTTCTCAGGATTAACGTTACCATTAAAGCCTCATATGCTGGCAGTGCTCAGCCTAAATCGTGACCCCCACCTGCATCTCCCGTCAGGCCTGCACCATTAAAATGGAGCAGCTTGGACAGCAGGTCAGCTGTGAGCACAGCCCCATGAGAGCGAATCTGCTCTGGTCCTGGGGTCTTCACTGCAGGACTTTACAGGACATTAAAGGCCTGGGGCTTCACTGGTCACCAAACACACAGGATATGAGGCTATGCTGGTGTATTTTATACATGTGTGAACAGAGGTAGCAGCACACAGGTGGGCCTGGACACAGCTGGACTGCAGAGCCACGCCCCTCCAACACTGGACTGCAGAGCCACGCCCCTCTAACACTCAGTACCTGCTGCGGGAACGGAGTAGCTAGTTTTCATCAGTATGGAGTGCTGCATAGTCAGTAGGCCATGAAGCCTCTGCTTTGGTTTTACTTTATGATAAAGAACCTGTATTAAGGCACAGAAAGATGCAAAAAGAAAGAGAGAGAGACAGAGAGAGAGGGAGAGAGGGATGGAGGGAGGGAGTCAATGATGACAGCCCAACATCCCCAGTGTGTGTTTGAATAGTGCATTTTAAAGAACAGTGCACGTGTGAGCAGTGCACGTTTGGACACTCCAGGTTGTGACTGCATGCCATGAGTCTGGAGCACCACAGAAGGCCAAGCCTGAACATACTGTGAGAGAATCTGCACAGGTACAAAAACTTTAACTAGCTCCTTTTATAGCTTGACAACCATGGATGAAACTGAAATATACAATCTAAAATGATCAATTAGGCAAAGAAGACCACTTAACCCAAGCGTTGTAAAGGTTGTCTTGGCATGATTGTGTAGATGTCTGTTGTTAAGAGGGTTAAAGTCTTCAGGTGAAGCACACAGGAGCCTCTGCTGTTAGCTGCTGGTTTATCGCACCACTACTGCCACATGTGACCCATCACTGAAACGTCCGTGGGACAGTACAATGCACCTAGGATTAGGGTTAACCTCAGATCTCTGACCCTAGGATTAGGGTTAACCTCAGCCCTCTGACCCTAGGATTAGGGTTAACCATAGCCCTCTGACCCTAGGATTAGGGTTAACTTCAGCCCTCTGACCCTACGATTAGGGTTAACCTCAGCCCTCTGACCCTAGGATTAGGGTTAACCTCAGCCCTCTGACCCTAGGACCATGCAACTAATTCACCATTATACATCAAACACACTTCTGAACATGCTCAAATGTCAGATGGAAGTCTCACCATGGATCAGTGTTCTAGTATATTTCTTCCTTAGTTTGGTAATGTTTTTAACTTGTTTGCTAATCTAACTGCACTGTGACTCTTGTCTGCTCATCCATGTGAAGTACCAGAGTAATTATCTAACGGGTCATCTGTGTATCTCATATACAGCAGCTGTGCCCGCTGTCTGAGCTAACACGCTAAGCTGCTAACACGCTAAGCTGCTAACACGCTAAGCTGCTAAGATGCTAACACGATAACACGCCAAGATGCTAACATGCTAAGTGTTATGTGCCTTCAGATGGGCACAGAGCCTTGGCCCAAGACATACAGCAGCACTGCTTTAAGAGGTTAGGCTTAAGGGCTGCTCTAGTGAGGAGTCATCATCATAAAGTCTTCAGTATTTGATTTTTTTTTTTTTAAATTTATCATTCCATCCTTTTTTTTGGCTAGAGAAATCAAGTACATAATTGTTATGCAGAGATTAAGCAGAAGAAGCAGTCAGGATTACACTGCAAGGTCATTATACAAAAGTTAAAGAGCTATCAAACTTTCACATTTTGTAGAAAAACAATAACAACGAAAAATGGAATGGAACCCCTTGTGTTGCTGTAGTTAAGGTGAGAGGTCATGGAACTTCGGGTCAAAGGTCACGACTGCTGCCCAGTCCACTGTGGTTGGGAGGGGTGTCGCAGGAACTCCTCCACCTGTCTGGCCATGTCCATGGTCTCGTCCAGGTCAAACTCACCATCTGCATCCAGCATCGGGTCACTGCTACACACGACACACACATACACAAGAGTGTATGTGCATTACACACACACACACACACACACAATATTCACACAGGCCACAGCTATAGCAGAACATGTATTTTTAATGAATGAATGAATATTTACATTGGAGGGTAGATTCCAAAGCTGTTTTGCTGACTGACGGTGGGTGAGGCAGTGTGGTGGTCAATGAAGGCGGGATTTCCAGGAGACTGCTCAGGATTGGGTGAAGTAAAGCTGAGGGGAGAAACATTCAAAGGCCTTTTGACTATATACACATACCACTATACACACACCATCTAGATACACAATACCCCCCTATACACACACACACACAACCCACCATCTAGATACACAATACCCCCCTATACACACACACACCACTTACCATCTAGATACACAATACCCCCTATACACACACACACATACCACCCAGCAAACACAGCCCCCACAATACCCCCCTATACACACACACACACCACCCACCATCTAGATACACAATAGCTCCCTATACACACACACACACAGCCCCCACAATAGCCCCTATATCCCACTACCCAGCAGGGTGAGGAGTACTTACTCTACTTTAACCACCTGCTTGATCTCGGGCTTCACGTACCCGTCTCCCACTGCTTTAGCTGGGAAGCAGAATGACAACGGTGGTGTTGGTCAGGATACAACAGGAATGCCAGACTTTTACAACTGAAGCCCCCCCACACACACACACATTCAGCTCACACAGTGCACACTTGTACAGGAACTGAGATTAGCAGATTTGTGTCTGTACTTTACCAGAGGAGCAGATCAGGGGAAACGTGGATCAGTGTGTATCAGGGGAAGTGTGGATCAGGGGTACCGTACAGTTTGGAGGGGTGCAGTAGCGGGAGAAGATCTCGTCTTTGGGTCGGTCCGGGTACAGGAACAGCAGGTGGTTCAGGTCACTTATGCGGTCGGCCAGTGAGCGGATAGAGAAGTCTTTAGTGGTGAAGGGCATCAGATTCCACACCATTCTCTCTCCTGCAGAATGTGAAGAAGGAAAAAAGAAGACAATGACAAAACAGTCACCCTCACTGACCCCCAAGACACGCCTCCTCTGACCTTTGCTGGGGTTCTCTGCGACCCAGGTGATGGTAATGCCCCCTCCCCCAGACACGCCCCCTCCCCACAGACATGCCCCCCTGACCTGCTTTGTTGGGGTTCTCTGTGACCCAGGCGATGGTGATTCCCCCTCATTCTCAGACACGCCCCTCCCCCCAGACACACCCCCTCTGACCTGCTTTGTTGGGGTTCTCTGCGACCCAGGCGATGGTGATGCCCCCGATCTCAGAGTCACTGAAGCGCAGCAGGAAGGTTCCGTTGGGTTTGGACAGCAGCATGTCCTGGGCCTGCTGCTTATTCAGAAAGCCCAGTATCGCCCTGCAACACACACACACACACACACACACACACACACATATATACACACACACATACGTGGTGCACAGAGGCACATACACGGATGCTCACAATACACAACCAGAGAGGAAAACTAAAGTTGCTTCCACAGGCTCCTGAAGATCAGGAACTCACAGATCAGGCTGGAAACAGGAGTCTTACCCATCATTCCAATGGGCTTTGGGAACAGGAGTCTTACCCATCATTCCAATGGGCTTTGGGAATGGGAGTCTTACCCATCATTCCAATGGGCTTTGAGGTGCTTCTTCATGAGTTCGATCACTCCATCAAACCACTGCCAAAAGGTGAAGTTTCGCCCTGGTAAACTCTCCTGAGGACACGAGAATAAATGAGAGAGTAAAAGACAAGAACACACAGCACACAGTATGTGTAAAGGCAAACACTGCAAATATCTGTGCTTAAATTCCTGCTCTTGCAAGTAAACCTAGTTTAAATGCAGTGAACTACATGGCTCAAAAGTGCAAGACCTGCCCCTTCCATCTTACCTGGCCCCTCCCATCAAACTCCAACTCCCATGATTCTCCACACCACTTCATCACATCCAACCCTTCCACCCACCCGTTTTTAACCACACCTGTTTCCAGTGGGGTCACCTCTCCCTGTCTATTTAAGGTCCTGTTTAAGCTGGTGCTTCTAAGCCTTCTGGTTTGTATTGCCTGGACGTCTTGCAGGTTTTTGCAGTTTGACTGGGATTCACTGCTTAGCTTCATGTGGGCGGCTTTGCATGCATCCTGGTTCACTACCAGAGTTCTGGAGATCAGACTGTGTTTATCTGCCTGCGTTATTAAATCAGTTGTTACTTGCAAGACCTGCTTCTGAAACATCAATCTACAACACACTAAACATTTCTGTAGTAAATATATTAAAACTCCCCGTCATGCTGCTATAACTGCAGAATGAGCACCAAACCATTTGATCAAAAGACGGTTGCCATTGTTGCAGAAAACAGTGCCAGTATTGTTGTCTAAAACATAGACTAACAGACAAGTGTAAACACAAAGCAGGTACGAGTGTAAACACACAGCACTCGCTTATATTTAGGTTACATTCTCCATCCATCCATCCATCTTCATCCGCTTATCCGGGTCCGGGTCGCGGGGGCAGTAGCCTAAGCAAAGAGGCCCAGGTTTCCCTCTCCCCAGCCACCTCTTCCAGCTCTTCTGGGGGGACACCAAGGCGTTCCCAGGACAGCAGAGAGATATAATCTCTCCAGCGTGTCCTGGGTCTTTTCCCCGGGGCCTCCTCCCAGTTGGACATGCCCAGAGCGCCTCCCTAGGCAGGCGCCCAGGTGGCATCCGAACCAGATGCCCGAACCACCTCAACTGGCTCCTCTCTACGTGGAGCAGCAGCGACTGTACTCCGAACTCCTCCCGGATGACCGTGCTCCGTACCCTATCTCTAAGGGAGAGCCCAGACACCCTGCGGAGAAAACTCATTTCAGCCGCTTGTATTCGCGATCTCATTCTTTCGATCACTACCCAAAGCTCGTGACCATAGCTAAGAGTCGGAACGTAGATTGACCAGTAAATTTAGAGCTTTGCCTTTTGGCTCAGCTCTCTCTTCACCACAACGGTCCGGTACAGCGACCGCAATATTGCAGCCGCAGCACCGATCCGCCTGATGCTACGGGCTATCCAGTCCCTGTACAAACGGAGCAGGAGTTTGGTTCGCATGGCCGGCAGTAAGTCAGACTGGTTTCCGGTGGGAGTTGGACTCCGCCCAGGCTGCCCTTTGTCACCGATTCTGTTCATAACTTTTATGGACAGAATTTCTCGGCGTAGCCAAGTGGTGGAGGGGGTTCGGTTTGGTGGCCTCAGGATTCCACACCTCCTTTTTGCGGATGATGTGGTCCTGTTGGCATCATCAGGCCAAGACCTACAGCTCTCGCTGGATCAGTTTGCAGCCGAAAAGAGACGGCCGGGATGAGAATCAGCACCTCTAAAACTGAGACCATGGTACTCAGTCGGACAAGGGTGGAGTGCCCTCTCTGGGAGTTTGGGAGTGGAGGAGTTTAAGTATCTCGGGTTCTTGTTCACGAGTGAGGGAAGGTTGCATTCTAATAGTCCTAATCCCTAATCCGTTCCAGGACACTGCTAACACAGAGCGTCACTGTAGCAGTACCACTGGCTGGGCTGAGGGGGTCCAAAGTTTCGTACCCGGTTGAACTGGGACCAGGTCATGGTCATTCCTCGGTATTCCTCCGGGCTGCTGCTGGAGCTGCTGAAGGCCTTCTGGGCCAGGAACACCAGGTTGTCCTCCGACAGGCCTCGCTCACTCTGCACCTCCGCCTTGTACTTCATGTTGAGAGCTTCACACAGCTGCGGCCACGACACCTTATCAGGCACGGCAAACGGGACACGGCCCTACGAGAGGCCACAGGACACAGCTCAGAGCGCCCCCATCTGGGACACACCCGCTAGTTCACCTTCCTGTTGAGGGTCACACGGGGCAAACATGATAACCGCCCAAACCATCGCCGCATGTTGTTCGTTCACTGATAAATATCCAACACCAGCAGAACAGAGTCACCCGCTGAGTATGTTTAGCTAGACTACACGCATCACAGAACCTTTAACAGCAGTATCATTAGTAGAAGTATTGTTTACTTGTTAGTTAGTTATATAATTTTGTTATTTTATTAGTTATGTTGTTAGTTATATTATACTTATATTGTTAGTTATATCCTATTCACTTTAATGTAAATTAAAAGGTAAATGTCTTCATACCCAAGTTTTTCAAAGCAGTACACGTGCTTTTAGAGGTCTCTCTGCAGAAATCTGCAGATACACAGGTGTCTGTACTCACAGGCTCAGAAAACGCGTTATCCCACAGGACGGTTGCCGTGGCGTTGTTGTCCTGACTACCATGAACAATGACGACAACTGGCAGAGATAGGGTCTGCAATATTTATGAAAATACATTTGCAATGAAGTTAAAATTGTGTAGCACTATAAAGCTTATAATAAAACTGACAACACCGACTTTATCCTTATAGGCAAGACGTCACCTTGACATGAAACACCAGCTCATTCCCTCCAACACTAAACTGGGATTCAAACAGAACTGTAAACTTCTCCTCGGTCACAGACTCAGCACCACGTCTGTCTGAACGCTTGATACGTTTCAAAGACTACAAGAGGGAGGAGAGAGATAGAGAAGAAGAGAGAAAAGAAAGAAGACAGGTGAGACTAGGTGAAGGTTTAAGAATTTTACAGCAGTTTATTTAAAACTACAAATCCTATCAACTCAAAAAGTACATACATACATAGCACAACTCAGCGTCGATACCTGCGAAACGCAGTTTCGGGCTGTATTAAACGCACAAATATGGACAAGAAGAAGCCCTCTCTTTTCAAGCCCTCTAATTAATAACCATTTTTTCAGTTGGTCTTATATAATATTCCAATGTTCTGAGATAATGACTTTTGGGTTTTCATTGGCTGTAAGCCATAATCAGAAACAGAAATAAACACTTGAAATAGATCACTGTTTCATGAATCTATACAATAATGGCAGTCATGTTCTGGTGGTTAGGGAACCGGTCTTGTGACTGGAGGGTCGTGGGTTTGAGTACTGAGGTGCTCCCTGTGTGCTGGGCTAGGGCTGCCCACCGCTCTGGGCACGTGTGCACCACAGCCCCCTAGTGATCACTAGTGTGTGTGTGTGTGTGTGTGTGTGTGTGCCACAGACCCTAGTTATCACTAGTGTGTGTGTGTGCACCACAGCCCCCTAGTGATCACTAGTGTGTGTGTGTGTGTACCACAGCCCCCTAGTGATCACTAGTGTGTGTGTGTGTGTGTGTGTGTACCGCAGCCCCCTAGTGATCACTAGTGTGTGTGTGCACCACAGCCCCCTAGTGATCACTAGTGTGTGTGTGTGTGTGTGTGTGTGTGTGTGTGTGTATGTGCACACCACAGCCCCCCAGTGATCACTAGTGTGTGTGTGTGTGTGTGTGTGTGTGTGTTCTGACTGCACAGATGGGTAAATGCGGAGGACTAATTTCGATTGGGGTGAAAATCACAATTGACAAAAATGTGGCAACTTAATATATGCATTTCACTTTTTGTACTGAATTGCTGAAATAAATCACCCTTTTTGATGATATTCTAATTTATTGAGATGCACCTGTATACTAGATATTCATAACACTTCAGATATACACTAGGTATTCATAACACTTCAAACACTTCCTATCCAATCACAGCTTCTAAAATACTTCAAATATATAACATTAAGTTAAAATTAAGCAAATGAACAGATCTAGAAAACGAAGTGTGTGCATATATGGTCAGCTCACCATGTTCCTGAAGTGGGCACCAAGAGTGCCTGTAGCCTGGTGGTACTCCATCACACAGCTGTTATTGAGGATCTCGCCACTACTGTCACTGCGCATGCACACACACGTGCGCACACACACACACACACACATATGTACACAGCTGTTATTGAGGATCTCGCCACTAATGTTACTGCACACGCACACATACAGTTGTTATTGAGAATCTCTCCACTACCGTCACTGCGCGCGCACGCATGCACACACACACACACACACACACACGTACACACGCACGGGGTCCAGATGGGGTCTGGCAGTTAGTACAATATTAAAAGCCAGTACAAGCACACTAGCCCTGATTTAACCTAATGTACAAAAGTAGTAAAATGAGTAACATTCACTATGTATTCTGTGGTTCTAGTGAACAGCTGGATTCATTTTCTGAGAGCTTTGCTAAACTGTACTGAACCTGCTCCTCCTTCAGAGGTGCACCTAGCTGAGCCTGGACTGCATCAGCACTGATGCCTTGGACACCAGCAGCCTGAACACCAGAAGTCTCGCGGGTGGCGTGTGTGGTGTGTGTGGCTGGCGTGTGGGCGTGTGCGGGAGTGTGGCGTGTGGGCAGTGTGTGGCGTGTGGGCGGTGTGTGGGCAGTGTGTGGGCAGTGTGTGGGCAGTGTGTGGGCAGTGTGTGGGCAGTGTGTGGGCAGTGTGTGGGCAGTATGTGGCATGTGGGGGCCTCACTTGCGGGTGCTCTCATTTTTCAGCAGTGCTTTGGCCTGCTGCTCGTTGATGATGGTGGCTTTGACCTGCGGTGGATTCATGTGCACGTTCAGCTTCCCCCCGACTAGCAAGCGCACCGTCGTTGCAAACTTCGTTTGCGTCTTCAACACCTGAGGAGGCTGCTTCTCTATGATGAAGGTGCTGCAACAAAATCCAACAGTCAGTAACATTCCCACAGAAACTTTACAAAACGTGAATAACCTTAAACGTCAGACTGTCAGGTGAACCTCTAGACCCACTGAGCCAGGGGTCATCCGCTCACAGGTGTGGGTGCTCACCTGGTGACCAGTGCTGAGATGATGTCCGTGATCGTAGCGTTGAGATCTTTGAGGAGCTCCTCCGTGGGACCAGGGATAGGCAGCTGCTGCGTGAGGTGTTCAACACGCCGAATCTGCTGCCTGTTCTGCCAGATCATATCCGCCAGCTTCTCACACCTGATACCACACACACACACCACCAGCTCACATCACAACTCCCACTATCTCAACACATCAGCTCAAAGCCATCGGACACAACACACCTGGTCCATCAGCTCATCAGCCCTGAGCTGACCCTGAGCTGATCTCTACAACATCCGACGTATCCGACCCTTCCTTTCTGAGGAGGCCTCCCAGGTGCTTGTCCAGTCTCTTGTCATTTCAAGGCTCGACTACTGCAACTCGCTCCTGGCTGGTCTTCCTCTGCAGGCCATCAGGCCCTTGCAACTGATCCAGAATGCAGCAGCAAGGCTTGTCTTCAATCTACCCAAGTTCTCATGTCACTCCACTGCTGCGCTCCCTTCACTGGCTTCCTGTGGCTGCTCGCATTCAGTTTAAAATTCTGATGCTTGCCTACAAAGCCAAAAATGGACCAGCTCCTCCATACCTTATGGCAATGGTCAAAAGTCGATCCGCACCTCGAGCCCTTCGCGCTTCAAGTATGGCTCGGCTTGACACGCCATCCCTCAAGATTCAAGGAAGACAAGCGACAAGATGCTTCTCTGTCCTGGCACCCAGATGGTGGAACGAACTTCCACTGGCTGTCCGAACAGCGAACTCTCTCGCGGTTTTCAAACGCAGACTGAAGACCCATCTCTTTGTAAAGCACTTATAAGCACTAATCAACTGAAGCATTGGTATAAAGCGTAATTGCACTTTATCTTTAGGAACACTATAGTATTGCACTATACTGCATGTAGTCTTGTAGGTATTTCAGTCTTGCTAGGTATTGCACTGTCTAATCTTATATTTTGTTGTCTTCTTTCTAGGCATCTGCACTAGCAACGGTTTATGGCAGTGCTTGACCTCAAGTAGTTTGGACTTGTTTATACTAGATAGAGATGCATATTCTGACTGAACACATAGTACTTTTGTAAGTCGCTCTGGATAAGAGCGTCTGCTAAATGCCGTAAATGTAAAATGTAAAATGTAAAATGGAGACAGGCTGAGGTGTGTGTGGGTGGGGGAAGAGAGAGACAGTCTGAGTTGTGTGTGTGTGGGGGGGGGGGACAGGCTGAGGTGTGCACTGACTAAAATCCGTCCTGATTAAGTTGTGTGTGTTCCAGGACTGCAGGATGTCCAGAGAGCCCTCTGACGTGTGTGTGTTACCAGGACTGTAGGATGTCCAGAGAGCCCTCTGACATGTGTGTGTGTGTGTGTGTGTGTGTGTGTGTGTGTGTGCGTTACCAGGACTGCAGGATGTCCAGAGAGCCCTCTGATGGTCCCCCATTGCCTGCGAGCTGCTGTCGTCTCTTCCACTGTATCAGTTCATCATCCACAATCACTGTCTGCTGCTTCCGCAAAAGGGCCAGGGTCCTCTGCTGTTTCTCTGCTAGATCCTACACACACACACACACACACACACACACACACACACACAGGTCATATCACTTCACACACCACCAGTTTAACTGAGGCATCATAGGTGGATGTGCACGTGTATGGCCAGATGTGTGTGCATGTGCACACGTGTGTGTGTGGCCAAATGTGTGTGTGTGTGCATGTGTGTGGCCAGATGTATGTGTGCGCATGTGTAAACGTGTGTGGCCAGATGTGTGACCAAGTGTGTGTGTGCATACATGTGTCCAGATGTGTGTAGATATCTGTTCAGATGCGTGTGTGTCAAAGTCAAATTAATTTATATAGTGTGTTTTTTTTTTGTTTTTTTTTTTACAACACGTCACATAATTCCCACGTGAGGACCGTCTCCCACGTGAGGACCGTCTCCCAACTGTACCTGTCTGTACTCCTGCAGTGTGTTGGCCTCCCTGGTCAGCCAAGCCTCCAGCGTGGCCTTCCTGCCCTGCAGGCCCGTCTCCCTCTGCACACGCTCTGCTGGGGGTAACCCTGCCACGCTGCTCATCTGAGCTACAAGCAGCACAACACAAACAGATCAACTAAATCAAGTACAACAGTGTATGCCTGGCTGTGTGTGTGTGTGTACCCTGTATCCTCAGGCTCTCCTGGTACTGTATGATGAAGTATTCCTGGCTGTGTGTGTGTGTGTGTGTGTGTGTGTGTGTGTGTGTGTGTGCCCTGTATCCTCAGGCTCTCCTGGTACTGTATGATGAAGTACTCCGGGCTGTGTGTGTGTGTACCCTGTATCCTCAGGCTCTCCTGGTACTGTATGATGAAGTACTCCTGGCTGTGTGTGTGTGTGCGTGCATGTGTGTGTGTGTACCCTGTATCCTCAGGCTCTCCTGGTACTGTATGATGAAGTATTCCTGGCTGTGCTGCAGTTTACGCAGGTCATTCTCAGTATCTTGTGTCATCACACGCAGCTCCTCGAAGACCTGGTTGATCTGTTGGTACTTCTGAGGGGTGCCATCCATCAGCCCGCCCCCTGAGGTGCTGACCTGCCAATCAAAGGCCAGAAGATGCACACAATCAAAATCAAAAAAGAGTTAGGGGTTAGGATTAAGGTTTTAGGTTTCAGGGTAAAAGACGTTTTGGTTCACTGGCTCACTATCTCCAATCTAAATGCTGCATGTTGTGTGTGTGTGTGTGAGGTTATAGCCACTCAGAGAGGTGACTATGCATGCATCACTCACATTAGAAGCTTCCTGCACAAGCCTCTGTTCTGTGTAGAGGATGTGTTTAATACATCGCACCAGTTCCATGGGACAAGGGTCATACGTGCTCTTAAACAACAAAAAACATGTAAACAAATATACATAAAAACAAGGAAAGACATGTACAAAAAACTAAACGAATGTACATAAAATGGTAACGTAATCAAACACATGAATTAAAAACTTGTAATGTAAAGTGGAGAGACAAATAGAGATAGAGAGAGAGAGATGGAGGGAGAGAGAGACAAAGTGAGGGAGAGGGAGAGAGTGAGTGAGAGAGTAAGTGAGGGAGAGGGAGAGAGAGAGGGAGAGGGAGAGAGAGAGTGCTGTACCTTTAATTGTGAAGCATAGTGTCCCAGTTTGATCTTCAGGAGGAACCCGTCCTCTCCCATCTGATGCTCCGCTTTTCTCTGCAGTTCCTGGACGAGACTGTCCAGCAGACGCTTGGCCTTAAACTCCTCCTGCTGTTTCTCTACATCTATGGCGTCCCTGAAAACAGTACACACACACACTCTTACGCATGCCTGCAAATGGTACACACTGCCATGTTCTCTTCACACATCTCTGTGATAGTGTGACACTGGTCCAACACTCACCAGGGTTGCGACTCAATCCACTGAGCAAGGTAATGTCTCACTTCTATGGGGAAGTGCTGGCCGTAGAGCGCCTGCATCTGGTGCAGAGCATCACCCTGTAGCTGCTGAGCCTGTATCCATAACGCCATCTCCACCCCTGCAAAGACCACGTGAACAAGGGTAAAGGGATCAAGGTAACAAAGGAGGGAGAGCGTGAGGGAGGGAGAGAGAGAGGGAGGGAGAGTGAGGGAGAGAGTGAGGGAGTGAGTGAGTGAGTGAGAGAGTGAGGGAGGGAGTGAGGGAGGGAGGGAGGGAGAGAGTGAGGGAGGGAGTGAGGGAGGGAGAGAGAGAGGGAGGGAGGGAGAGAGTGAGGGAGGGAGGGAGAGAGTGAGGGAGGGAGAGAGTGAGGGAGGGAGAGAGTGAGAGAGGGAGTGAGGGAGAGAGGGAGTGAGCAGGCTTGGGTTCCAGTGGTTATAATTTGGCTTCAGATTACTCAGTAACCAATTTTGCCAACCGCAGTAGACATATTTGTTTACACATTATTTTAAATAGACAAACAGTGTCAGGTCTGCCAACCAACCAGAGACAAAAGAGAGCTAGTTGTCACCATCAGACACAGCAGAGTGCATGCGAGTTCAGACAGACAGACTTCACTGCACTCTGCAACAACAGGTGTGACCATCTGCATTAATGAACACGCTGTAAATGTTGTGCATTTCAAACTTTCTCTGCCTCGTTTCACATTCATGCAGGTTGGTGTTGTAATGGTGCTGCATTAAGCTGCTTCGCTCGCACAGACCGTAAAACAGCCGTAGCGCCGCCGAGCCCAGCCGGACACAGACGGCCTCGAGGTCCTCACGGCAGCGTACGCGGCACGCGGCGTAACCCGAGCACTTCCTCACCACCATTAGCTGCTCATGCCCAGCTTGCGTAATCACAACCGCTTTAATTCACCAGCACACGACATGCATTTTTTGTTGCGATACTATTAGACCACATGAAACAGTCTCGAAATAAAAAACTACGTTAGCTAACCTTGCTAAGTTATAGCATGTTAGCCGTTAAACTCTGACAGGACTCACTTATCCACAGAGCGCACACATCTACCAAAACATTATCCTCATCCAGACAGCACTACTAATAAACTACTGACATTATCCTCATCCAGACAACACTACTACTAAACTACTGACATTATCCTCATCCAGACAGCACTACTACTAAACTACTGACATTACCCTCATCCAGACAGCACTACTACTAAACTACTGACATTATCCTCATCCAGACAGCACTACTACTAAACTACTGACATTATCCTCATCCAGACAGCAGTACTGCTAAACTACTGACTATCCTCATCCAGACAGCGCTACTAAACTACTGACATTACTCCGTGTACATGACCATACTGAAGTTCCCTAAACACTGCGTGAATAACTCAGCTTAGCCAAGATGGGCTAGCCAGCTAACGTCGTTAACGCCAAAACATTAGAAGATATCTCGCTAGCTGATTAATTGGTGATGAACTAAATTTTATTAATTAACATTCGTGATGTGCCTAAATCCTGGACAGAGGACCGTTAGCTCCTGTGCCGTTATAACCGACCTTTTACAGCTACTCATTAGCTGCTTAGCTGCGCGCTAGCTGGCCTGTGCGGCCTTGTTCGACGGGTAAGTGAGTGAATAACACATCTGCACCTCAACGCCCGACACAACTGCCCCTCACCGCCCGGCACATCTGCCCCTCACCGCCCGCCCGACATTACAGTACCGGGGCAGAAACGTTACGGAGTTAATTACAACCCACAGCTCGGGTAGTTAAAGCGAGCTGGTGCTAGCGCAGTGTGTGTGTGTGTGCGTGTGTGTTTTCACGACAAAGCCGTTACACGTTAAACTAGTACTGTACAGATGAAGCTCACCGTTTAGCTCTATCCTGTCGCAGTGAACACACCGTCAGTCCATAAATAAACTCCTGATTCTCGCTAAATCGTGAAGCTGGTGTGAAGTGTAGAGTTTTCCGGAAGTGTGTTTGTGTGGGCGGGGCATCACGCCTGAGTGACACCACCAACTTCACTTTAGAGGGCGATATTGGGACAAAAAAAGTTGCAGACATCTCCACGCACTGATCCTGCTAGCCGTGACCCAATGTTGCTTCTGTAAAGTCACTCTGTATTTGTGTGGGTGTGTGGGTGCGTGCGCGCGTGTCTGTGCATGCATGTGTGTTATGTTGGATAAATGCATTGATTACTCATAAAATCGCTTATCTCTTTTTGTCAAATCCTCCAAACCAACCCAGACATCACGGTTTACTGAAACTTAATAGAAAGTCTGGAATTTCTACAAGAAGAACAAATATTTGCAATAAGAAAAAAAGCAAAACAAACCACAAAGGTGTAGATGAGCAGTGTTAGATGACCAGTGTTGATGAGAGATGTGTAGGTGTCCAGTGTTAATTGTAAGGTCATTCAAGATTATTTCTTTACAGAATGCAAATCTAACAGATCACAGCTCTACACACATCTAATGGTAAAGGAAGGCTTGAAGCATACATGATTATATGTCCATCCATCCATTATCTTTACCGCTTAATCCCGCTAGTCGGGGTCACGGGGGGGCTGGAGCCTATCCCAGCATCAATGCAGGGTACACCATGGGCAGGTCACTAGTCCACCACATGGCCAACACACACACACTCCTATGGGCAATTTAGAGTGACCGATCAACATAACACAGTCCACACAGAGCAGACCGGACCAAGAATCGAATCCGGACCACCTTGCTGTGAGGCGACAGTGCTAACCACCACCATATGTGAGTATATGTATAAGAGTATATGTATATGAATAAATGTATGAGTATATGTATGAGTATATGTATAAGTATATGAGTATATGTATATGAATAAATGTATATCAGTACATGTATGAGTAAATGTATATGCATAAATGTATATATGTACATGAGAGGACTAAATGTTCTCACTTCCCTGTTTTCTTTCCTTTTGATAAAAAGTATGTTAAAATATGTTAACTCTGTTCAATAAACTCTGTGTTAAAATATATTAACTCTGTTGATATATATGTTAAAATATGTTACCTCTCAGGTTCATATCAACAGCACAGAACCATAAGTACATATCAAGAGCACAGATGTTTTTTCGTGTTATTTAAAGTACTTTTTTGCGGTCATTATTTTTATAATAATATTATTATAATTTTATTATTATTAGTTTGGCTGTTCTGCGCATACACTCCATCATTTCACGCTTGGACCCAGGGGGCGTGGCTTGGCGTGCAGCGCGAGGTTGAGTAACTTCTCCCGAGTAAGATTTGTGTTTCATATCGTGAGTCACCGGCGCACTTCATCTGCACCTGGAGAGATTACCGGCTCCTAGCGAACCCGTGAGTACGGCGTGATCGTTGCAGTACTTAATTTTATCAGATTTATTTCCAAGTAATGGACTGGATGACAACGTGGCTATTCTATTGTTTTGCATGCTTAATCCAGTCACCAATCGCTTGAAGGCTTAATCCATCCATCAGACAGCGAGGGTTGTGTTATTATACGCATAGGCCGTAGAAAGCTACTGAATACAGAACTAATGGAGAACCTAGTTAGCAACGTTTATTGCATCCAAACATTATAGTACTACGTAAACTTTCGGACCAAAGCTTAAAGGTTTCCTGTGGTCTGGGGAGGGTCTCCTAACTCGTGTCCCTGCTGGTGTCTTGCATGTCTCCTTTCATCGCTCTGCTGTCCCTCTGAGGGAATAAGGGAAGATTTACAGACGGACGAACACGAAACGGTTTCAGACTTCACTGTTCAGTTCGTCGTCACTTTCATGCGACATCACTTGTTGGTGCAGTTGTTTCGTCTTTCGTTGGGTTTTTATTTTTGTCACGAAACACATGACACGAAGATAGTCGATTTGAACACACGTGAACCAAAATACATTTTTTAAATAAATTGCCGCTCTCGACAGCCGGTTTTAAACTGAACGTGATGGACCTGGACCTGGAGACTTTATAACCCTAATCCTAACCCTAACTTTATAGTGTAGGCAGACTTTCTCTGCCATGTTCGAAGTCACTCGGATCACTCGCTTTTCTCATTCTAACGGGGATTCATTTGCATTTTGTTTATTGACAATTGAAACACATATATACATTTATATTTATACAGTAGTAAGTTCCACCACAAATCCCAAAACTCGTTTTCTCTGATCTCCAGAATGGCGCAAAACAAAGGCACGTTTGACTTTGCTATCGACCGAGGAGGCACCTTCACGGACGTGTTCGTTCGTCTGCCCGATGGAGGTGAACGAGTCCTCAAGCTGCTCTCTCACGACCCGCAGAACTACCAGGACGCCCCCACTGAGGGGATCCGCAGGGTCCTAGAGGAGGTCAGGCACTAGGGAGGATATGCGCTACTCTTGAGGCTGTGTTCGAAATAGCGTACTACATACTACTGGCGTACTGCTTGAGCCCCAAATCAGTATGCCGTATGCAGTATGCGAATAAAAATAATTTTTCAAGTACGCGAAACATCCCCGGATGACATACTACTTCCGCAAAATATTCCAGTACGCGAACAGAGCTATCTTCGTGGTGTACTGCATCCCATCATGCAATGCTACGTTCCCGTGACCATGTAGTATGCTTAGCTTTTGTCGCATACTGGAAACTGGGACCAGTATGCAGTATCCAGTATATACTGAGTGCAGTATGCAGTATGCCATATGTAGTAGGCTATTTCGAACAGAGCCTGACAACCAACAAAAAACAGGAAATGAACCCTTTTTTGTTACCTCTGACCTCACCAACACAGGAAACGGGACGTAGATTCCCAAGGGACCACCCCCTTGACACCTCTTTGATTGGCTGGATCAGAATGGGCACCACAGTGGCCACCAATGCCCTGCTTGAGCGGCAGGGAGAGAGGACCGCCCTCCTAGTTACACGGGGCTTCCGGGACCTGCTGCACATTGGCACACAGGCCAGGCCTAACCTGTTTGACCTGGTGAGTGACGGACACACACACACATCATAATCCTAACTCGACCTACACACACACCCACCCTATCTCCAATTTACACATACACACCCTAAACACCCTGAGCCCCCTAACCAACCTGACCACCCTGGGCTCCATAACCAACCTGACCGGTTCCATAACCAACCTAACCACAATGGACTCCCCAACCAACCTGACCACCCTGGGACTGTGAGCCCTTTCTTGGATACCTGCCCCTTCCTGCCATGCGAGAGCAAAGCATGGCAGCAGATCAATGTCTTCTGTACTCTTGCCCTACAGGAGGTGTGTATGCCCGAGATGCTTTATGAAGAGGTGATTGAAGTGGATGAACGAGTTATTTTGAGGCAAGATGAATGTCAACTGCCCAGGAAAGAAGCTAAGCGTGTAGTGACAGGTAACGAGGCCCCACGTAGCAGACAGGTCTTCAGGGTGGCACTACAGGTGCAGTGTTCATATATACACTAACGTATGTGTGTATATACAGAACTGTGCAAAAGGGTTAGGCAGGTGTGAAGAAATACTGCAGAATAAGAATACTTGTGAAAATAGAAGTGTTTATTGAAGTGTTTATAGGAATGTCTATAGGATAGAAGTGTTTATAGAAGCCAATTTACAAAATGCAAAGTAAATGAACAAAAGATAAATCTAAAGTTTAACCACCTTTGCCTTTTCCACGTCTACCCCTTAAACGTTTGCACACTACTGTACATTTTAAAATTGTTTGACTATAGTGCATAGCAGAAACATATATGGAACGGTTTATAGATCACAGTGTGTAAGACATAGAGGGAAAGAGAGAAAGAATCCATTGAGGTGTCTCTCCCACTGTGTGGTGTGAGACATTTGAGTGCATTTATGTAAATGTGCTTCTACAGGGTGACCCTTGACCTCTGTGGGCTTTGATTATTTGAATATTTGCTTAACCCTTCGTTCCCCTCCTCAGTCTGTTTTCCCTGCAGGATAATACAGTGTCATCCTGCTCTATTTGCAGGACAGTTGATGGTAGATTTCAGGGTATGTAACCCTGTATGTAACCCTAACCCCACTTTAACTTCCACTCGTCCTCTGTAAGGCAGCACGGGCGAGTGTCTGGAGGTGTGGCAGGAGCTGGACCTGCAGCAGGTGGAGGAGGAGCTGAGGGGGGTTCAGGCCAGAGGGATCCGCAGTCTGGCTGTACTGCTGCTGCACTCCTACATGTGAGTGGGCACACGTGCTTGTTAACAGGTAACTGACGGGCACACGTGCTTGTTAATGGGTAACTGACGGGCACACGTGCTTGTTAACAGGTAACTGACGGGCACACGTGCTTGTTAACGGGTAACTGACGGGCACACGTGCTTGTTAACAACTAACTGGCGGGCACACATGCTTGTTAACAGGTAACTGGCGGGCACACGTGCTTGTTAACAGCTAACTGGCGGGCACACGTGCTTATTAACAGGTAACTGGCGGGCACACGTGCTTGTTAACAGATGTATGTGTGTGTGCAGGTGTGTGTTTGTGTGTGTGTGTGTCTGCTTGTGTGTAGACTCTTTTTTTCTTTGACTCATAGAGAGTATGCTACACAGTTAGTTCGGTGTACTAACCAGATGACTAACCCCTAAGACTAAACCCTAACTCATTGTGCAAAGAATGAGACACTCTTGGAGTACAACATGACTCCTGTTTGACGTGTGTGTGTTTCAGATGGCCTGTTTGAAATGTATATGTGTGTGTGTGTGTGTGTGTGTGTGTGTTTCAGATGGCCTGCTCATGAGAAGGCTGTGGGTTCATTGGCACGGCGACTGGGGTTCACACAGGTGTCTTTGTCTAGTGACGTAATGCCCATGATCAGGGCAGTCTCCCGGGGATACACGGTGTGTGCGGATGCTTACCTCACCCCCACAATACACCATTACCTCACTAGCTTCACTGCGGCCTTCAAAGGTGGGCTGAAGGTAAGTGTCCTTGTACATATTTATGTGTACTGTATATCCATATGTAGGTGTGCATGTGCATATGGATGTGGGAACATTCAAGCGTTACATATGTGTGTTCCTCTGTGATCTGTGTATGTGTGTGTACATCCATAATCAACCTGACCACCCTGGGGTGCAGAACACTAAAATTCCTCCACTCCAGCTACACTATAACTCCGGCCCACACTCTGAACATCCTCCACTACAACTGTGCTACATCTCCGCTTTAACTCCACTATAACTCATAAGTGTATGTGTGTATGCGTGTGTGTGTATGTGCATGTGTGTGTGTATGAATGCGTGTGTGTGTGCGTATGTGTGTCTGTGTGTGTATCTGTGTTCGTGTGTGTGTGTGTATCAGAATGTGGATGTATTGTTCATGCAGTCTGATGGAGGTCTGACTCCGATGGAGCAGTTTTGTGGCTCTCGGGCGGTGCTCTCTGGGCCTGCAGGGGGCGTTGTAGGCTATGCTGTCACGGCCTACAATCCCACCCACAACAAGCCTGTCATTGGTTTTGACATGGGAGGTGAGAAGTGGCGGGTGATGGAGGAGAAAGTATTTGGTTAGAGGATTAAGATTAGGGTTAGAGGATTATGGTTCGGGTTAGAGGATTAAGATTAAGGATTAGGGTTAGGATTAGAGGATTACAGTTAAAAATTTGGGTTATTCTTAGGTTTAGGATTAGAGGGTTAGGATTAGGGGGTTAGAGTTATAGGGTTGGGGTAAAACCCTGTGGAGGCTAGGTTTAGGGTAGATTTAGGGTTAGGGTAGCGTTAGGGTAGGTTTGGGGTTAGGGTTAGGGTAGGGATAGGGTTAGAGTAGAGTTAGGGTTAGGGAAGGGTTAAGGTAGTGATAGGGTTAGAGTAGCGTTAGGGTTGGGGTTAGGGTAGGGTTAGGGTAGGGTTGGGGTTAGGGTTACACCCTCTCGACTGTAGGAACTATGTAGTGACAGCAGAGGATTATAGGACAGTAGTGAACCTGTGGTCAGAGGGAAGCAACCAACACAGGTGTGTGTGCGTGTGTGTGCATGTGTGTGTGTGTGTGTGTGTGTGTGTGTGTGTGTGCGCGCGCTCGCGCATGCGTGTGCAGGTACATCGACAGACGTGAGCCGCTTTGCGGGTCAGTATGAGCACGTGTTTGAGGCCAGCACAGCAGGGCTCACACTGCAGACGCCACAGCTGGACATCAACACGGTGGCAGCAGGAGGAGGATCTCGTCTGTTCTTTAGGTACAGCACACACAAACACACACACACAGTCACACACACACACTCACTCACACACAAACACTCACACGTACATACACATATATTCACCCACACACACAAACAGTCCCCCTACCCAGTTTTCAGCCATGTTCCTGAGGACAAAGTCCAGTTTCATGCCGAGGAGATAACATCTTAACTCTCTGAGATTTAATGTGTAACAGATTAGCACTGTGCTTTTCAGTTCATGGTAGAAGAGGCACATATACGCATATATAAGCTTACTATTTGATTATTGACAGAATCAGTTATATATCTATATGACTGAATCAGTCATCAGTCTTTATTCTCCGTTTATACACTCTCTCCCCTCACCTCCACCTCCTGCCCCTCATCTCCCCTCATCTCCCCTCCTGCCCCTCAACCCCCCTCATGTCCCCTCATGTCCCCTCATCTCCCTTCATGTCCCCTCATGGCCCTTCATATCCCCTCATCCCCCCTCATGTCCCCTCCTGCCCCTCATGTCCCCTCTCTGTATAGGTGTGGGATCTTTGCTGTGGGTCCTGAGTCTGCAGGTGCACACCCCGGTCCCGCCTGCTACAGGAAAGGTGAGAACAGGAGCTTTAGGTTTTGCTTTTATCTGTATTCAGTTTTTAGCCTTTCTGAAGGTACTTGAGATTTTACACATTATAAGCACTTAATTTAAGTATTTAAGAAATCATTCAGTGTCAGCTGCCTGTCAACCTACTCCATCCTCAGATCAGTAGGGTTATAGATCTGTATAAACCATGGGATAATGGGTTGGGGCTAGGGTTAGGGATGGGGTTAGGGTTAGTGTTTGATGATGGGTTAGAGTTAGGGTTAGTCTGTGATAATGGGTTCGGGTTAGTGTGTGATGATGGGTTAGGGGTTAGTGTGTGATAATGCTGAATTGAACTAAACTGAAACTCAGTTGTCTCCTGAATATGAATAATGCTGAATGCTGAAAACTTTAGAGTGAGCCAAATACATCATACATTAGTGTACTGCCTTCTGTTGTCCTGCAGGGGGCCCTCTCACAGTCACCGATGCCAACCTGGCCCTGGGTCGTCTGCTGCCAGACTTCTTCCCGCACATATTTGGGCCCGAAGAAAACGAGCCACTGTCCACAGCAGAAACCATGAGGCACTTCCTGCAGCTCACCCACGACATCAACCACTTCCTGTCCACCAGACAACCACAGAGCAGTGCCGATGGATCAGACAGTGACATTCTAAAAGGTGGCAAATCAAAAATGAGCTTGGAGGAGGTTGCCATGGGATTCATCAGAGTTGCGAATGAGGCGATGTGCCGTCCAATCAGAGCTCTGACTCAGGTAACATGGCACTGAAATTCTACTTCACTAATGAAATATGTGAAGGTCTCAGTAAGTGTGTATAGGTGCTGTGGGTGTGAGCCGCTCCTCTCTGAATGTGTGTGTCAGGTGATGAGTCTCCTCTGTGTGTGTGTGTGTGCATATCCTCTGTGTGTGTGTGTGTGTGTGTGTGTGTCAGGCGAAGGGCCATGATACATCGCTGCATGTGCTGGCGTGTTTCGGAGGAGCAGGAGGTCAACACGCCTCTGCCATTGCCAGGGCTCTGGGCATGAACACCGTCCTCATTCACAAGTACGTGTGTGTGTGTGTTTGAGAGGGAGAGTGTCAGTGGGGGTTGATGGTCCTGTGTGTGTGTGTGGGGGGGGGTGTTGATGATGGTTTATAGTTTAGTCCAGTGATGAACTATACCTCAATCAGGACTAGTGCAGTTTCAGGTTGGGGGAGGGACATGGGGTAAAGCAGTTCTGGAAAAGCTTTGGGTGTGTGTTAAAGCCCTGGACTGGGATAAAAACATCCTGGATTGGGTTTGGCGTAATAGACTCCTGTACTGTGGTTGGAGCAATAGACTGTTGGGTTGGGGTGGGGGTAATAGACTGTTGGGTTGGGGTTGGGGTTGGGTTATAGACTGTTGGGTTGGTGTGGGGGTAACTGACTCTTGGGTAGGGGTAATTAGCAGTCATTAGACTCAGGGCGCATTGAGAGCGTGCGGTGCAGTGTGTGTTTGAGACGGTTCCTCTCCGTGCAGGTACAGTGGGGTGCTGTCTGCGTACGGTCTGGCTCTGGCCGACGTGGTGGAGGAGCGTCAGGAGCCGTGCTGTCTGCAGTACAGGGAGGACTCGCACCCCGAGATCGACCGACGCATCACACAGCTCTGCCACAGCTGCCAGGAGGTGCTGCTCAAACGCGGCTTCAGCAGGTACACACACACATGTAAACACAAACATGTAAACACAAACAAGTAAACGCCGGCGCTGCGTTTTCAGCTCCTCCGGCATCAGCAGTGACCCCCCGAGGAGACTGTGGTGGTCTCGACCTAGTGACATCATCCCCAGCCCCCCCGAGCGTCGTGTTCAGCTCCTCCAGGGCTAACAGCACCACACACACACACACACACACACACACACAACACACACACACACACAACACACACACACACTCACACACACACACACACGCGCTGCACACGCTCAGTCCTGCCAGTCCGGAGACTACCTCACAGCTTTCACTACACGGTACTTTACACTGTGTGTGTGTGTACGTGTGTGTGTGTGTGTGTCTGTAGGTGTGTGTTTGTACGTGTGTGTGTGTGTAGGTGTGTGTTTGTACATGTGTGTGTCTGCAGGTGTGTGTTTGTACGTGTGTGTGTCTGTAAGTGTGTGTCTGTAAGTGTGTGTTTGTACGTGCGTGCGTGTCTGTAAGTGTGTGTTTGTACGCGCGTGTGTGTGTAGGTGTGTGTTTGTACGTGTGTGTGTGTCTGTAAGTGTGTGTTTGTACTCGCGTGTGTGTGTACGTGTGTAGGTGTGTGTTTGTACGTGTGTGTGTCTGTAGGTGTGTGTTTGTACGTGTGTGTCTGTAGATGTGTGTTTGTACGTGTGTGTGTGTCTGTCTGTAGGTATGTGTTTGTACGTGTGTGCGTGTGTCTGTAGGGGTGTGTTTGTACGTGTGTGTATGTAGTAGGTGTGTGTTTGTACATGTGTGTGTGTATGTGTGTAGGTGTGTGTGTACGTGTGTAGGTCTGTGTTTGTAGGTGTGTGTGTGTGTGTGTGTGTGTGTGTGTGTGTGTTTCCTGTGCCTTGTAACAATCAAATGTAGATGAACTGATTTGATTGGCTGTATTCACATAGAGACAGAAGGTGCTTTTTAGACTGATGACAGTGACAGAGCTCAGAACTTGAGCCATCAGACTCTGTCCATACATGAACACACATCACAGTGCATCACAGTGCCATTATTTCTGTCGCATGAGCTGCTGTTACCTGAAGTAGTTTGTCGCATGAGCTGCAGGTACCTGAAGGAGTTTGGCTTCACCATGCCAGACAGGCCCGTGATGGTGGATGATATCCGTGTGCGTGGATCAGGGAAGTCTGGCATAGGATCAGTGACCGGCATAGGATCAGTGACCGGCACAAAGACAGGACATGAAGCTCCAAGACCAGTCAAGGTTGTGCAGGCCACACTTTGTCCCTTTGTCCCTGTCCCTGTCTCTTTGTCTGACGCTGTCTGTACCTGTTATCTGCTGTTCTGATGCAGGTGACGCGGTGCTATTTTGAGGAAGGCTTCCTGGAGACCAGTGTGTACCTGTGGGAACACCTGACATGTAACCATGGCATCGAGGGGC
The DNA here is from genome assembly GCA_020368025.1 of Brachyhypopomus occidentalis. Classification (NCBI taxonomy): domain Eukaryota; kingdom Metazoa; phylum Chordata; class Actinopteri; order Gymnotiformes; family Hypopomidae; genus Brachyhypopomus; species Brachyhypopomus occidentalis. The sequence goes on along the minus strand of JAGXOD010001360.1, from coordinate 1,518,801 downwards.
CTGCCATCATCATCGAGAAGAACAGGTGTGTGGGGTCTGTTGCATCCGTGCTGTCATTCCAGTAAATACCTGCAAGCATGTGTAACAACAACAAAGACACTCATGATCTCCCCTGTGTGTGCTTGGTGAGGTTCTACCCTGGGTTTGGTGTGGGTGTGCATCTGTCCTTTGAGGGTGTAGGTCTGTCCTCTGTCATTCAACACCACTTATGTGGATGTGCTTGTTCATGCAGCACCATCCTGGTGGAGCCCGGCTGCAGGGCGGAGCTAACAGTGGGTGGAGACTTGTGCATCAGTGTGGGTGGAGACAGCCCATGTGCACTGGGGACAGAACTGAACACAGTGCAGTTGTCCATCTTTTCACATCGCTTCATGAGCATCGCAGGTGAGACTGGGGGCGCTAGAGACACAGACAGGTGAGACAGGGGGCGCTAGAGACACAGACAGAGGAGACAGGGGGCGCTAGAGACACAGACAGAGGAGACTGGGGGCGCTAGAGACACAGACAGAGGAGACAGGGGGCGCTAGAGACACAGACAGGTGAGACAGGGGGCGCTAGAGACACAGACAGGTGAGACAGGGGGCGCTAGAGACACAGACAGGTGAGACAGGGGGCGCTAGAGACACAGACAGAGGAGACAGGGGGCGCTAGAGACACAGACAGGAGACTGGGGGCGCTAGAGACACAGACAGAGGAGACAGGGGGCGCTAGAGACACAGACTGGTGAGACGGGGCGCTAGAGACACAGACAGGTGAGACAGGGGCGCTAATGACACAGACAGAGGAGACCGGGGGCGCTAGAGACACAGACAGAGGAGACAGGGGGCGCTAGAGACACAGACAGAGGAGACTGGGGGCGCTAGAGACACAGACAGAGGAGACAAGGGGCGCTAGAGACACAGACAGAGGAGACTGGGGGCGCTAGAGACACAGACAGAGGAGACAGGGGGCGCTAGAGACACAGACAGAGGAGACAGGGTGCGCTAGAGACACAGACAGGTGAGACAGGGGGCGCTAGAGACACAGACAGAGGAGACTGGGGCGCTAGAGACACAGACAGAGGAGACTGGGGGCACAGACAGAGAGACACAGACAGGTGAGATAGGGGGCGCTAGAGACACAGACAGGTGAGACTGGGGGCGCTAGAGACACAGACAGATGAGACTGGGGGCGCTAGAGACACAGACAAAGGAGACTGGGGGCGCTAGAGACACAGACAGAGGAGACAGAGGCGCTAGAGACACAGACAGAGGAGACAGGGGCGCTAGAGACACAGACAGGTGAGACAGGGGGCGCTAGAGACACAGACAGAGGAGACAGGGGGCGCTAGAGACACAGGGAAAGCATAGAAACATGGAGGTTAAACAAAGACAAATTAAATGTATGTAAGGGTAAAGTGAAACATGAGAACAAAATCTAATTAAAACTGTAATTGTGTTATTTGAGAAAGCAACTAGAATCCTGCAAATTTGCATCGCTCATCTTTCTGTTGTATCCACTAACACACAATTACACACACACACATATGCACACTCACACACACACACACACACACACACACACACATATACAGAACAGATGGGCCGTGTGTTGCAGAGAACATCAATCTCGACTAACATCAAGGAGCGCCTGGATTTCTCCTGTGCTGTATTTGGACCTGACGGGGGTCTGGTGTCCAACGCCCCACACATCCCTGTGCACCTGGGAGCCATGCAGGAGACTGTGCAGTTCCAGGTGGACACATTAAACATATTACACATGACACCAGTGAGATTCAGAACACATGTACTTATTTAAATACAGCACAGTGAATATGCAGTAACATAGGGCTTAGGTAGCGATTATTTGAATGCAACATTAAGAGATTAATGTTATCGTCCCCCCATCTGTCTGTCTCTCTATCCTCCCCCCATCTGTCTGTCTCTCTATCGTCCACCTGCCTGTCTTTCTCTCAGTTGAAGGCTCTGGGCAGCAGTTTAAAAGAGGGGGATGTGATTCTGAGTAATCACCCATGTGCTGGGGGCAGCCACCTGCCAGACCTCACCGTCATTACTCCAGTAAAACTTACACTCTGTTCCATTCTGTCATCCTCAGCTGATACAATCTGGACAAAAACGGATAAAGGACATAAAGGACAGCTGGTCTCTCTTTTCTGTGTCTCTCTGTCTCACTCTTCCTGTTTCTGACCTCTAGGTGTTTCACCATGGTGTGAGTGGGCCTGTGTTTTTTGTAGCCAGTAGGGGGCACCATGCAGATATAGGGGGCATCACCCCAGGGTCAATGCCCCCCCACTCCACTACACTGCAGCAGGAAGGGGCCGTCTTCACTTCCTTTAAACTCGTCACTGAAGGAGTCTTCCAGGAGCAGGGTAAGACAGCAGGGTAAGACAGCAGGGTGAGACAGCAAGGTGAGACAGCAGAGTAAGAAAGCAGGGTGAGACAGCAGGGTGAGACAGCAGGGTGAGACAGCAGGGTGAGACAGCAGGGTGAGACAGCAGAGTAAGAAAGCAGGGTGAGACAGCAAGGTGAGACAGCAGGGTGACACAGCAGACTAAGACTGCAGCCAGTCTTGGCAAACCAAGCTGAACACTACCTACTGCTGATATGAGGAGGGATAACCTTCATTATAGTTTAAATACATTATAGCAGCTATAAGTAGTATATATATATATATATATATATATATTACAGATGAAATTCATGAATTAACTTCTAATTTGGTCTATAAATTTAAATTTTAGTTACTTTGCAAAGCTAATATCAGAGTGGTTTTCATTAACCAAAAATAAAAGCATTCAGAGCTTAACACAAATTTTAAACTGGTATTTTTATATATACAGATTATTAACAGCTCAAATAGAACCACAGTGTTGCTGGCCACACAGTCTGGTAGTAACCTATTAATATTATGAGCAGGGATACAGAGTAAACTCTGTTTATGTAGCATTTTAAATATGAACTTTTTGCTACCACTGCATTAAGCAGGCTAACGTTAGGCTAAGCAGGCTAACGTTAGGCTAAGCAAGCTAACGTTAGACTAAGCAGGCTAACATTAGGCTAAGCAGGATAACTTTAGGCTAAGCAGGCTAACGTTAGCCTTTTGTGAATGTTGAGTGCTGGGCATGACAATGACATGCAGCTATCATGGTTCACAAACAATAACGCTAACATTTCAAGCTCTGAACGTTTTGACAAAGCTCGCTCACCTTGAACTCTTTATACAATTCAGGGTGTCTGCTGAAAGGCTTAGCTAAATTTGTGGTGTTTCCTACTTTAGTGACAAATGTTTCCAGACATCGTTTGCGTGTTAGCTTTGTGCTGTCCATTATTTGAATCTGGTGGTTTGGGATTAGAGTTTTTTGCATTAAAAGCATTTTGACCCTCAAAATGTTACTGTCTCATAAAACATTGTGACACAAAATGTTATGACCCCTATCTCCCTACCCCTAGACCACTAGACCTACCTTTCTGAGCATCAGCATGTAATTCGCCCAATTTTAATATTTCTACACTTCCTCTCCAGGCTACACCTCCCCTCTACACCTCCCCTACATCTTTCTCTAGTCTACATCTCTCCTCTACACCTCTCGCTGGTCTACATCTCCCCTCTACATCTCTCTCTAGTCTACATCTCTCCTCTACACCTCTCGCTGGTCTACATCTCCCCTCTACATCTCTCTCTAGTTTACATCTCCCCTCTACACCTCCCCTCTACATCTCTCTCTAGTCTACATCTCCCCTCTACACCTCCCCTCTACATCTCTCTAGTCTACATCTCTCCTCTACACCTCTCGCTGGTCTACATCTCCCCTCTACATCTCTCTCTAGTTTACATCTCCCCTCTACACCTCCCCTCTACATCTCTCTCTAGTCTACATCTCCCCTCTACACCTCCCCTCTACATCTGTCTAGTCTACATCTCTCCTCTACACTTCTCGCTGGTCTACATCTCCCCCCTACATCTCTCTCTAGTCTACATCTCCCCTCTACATCTCTCTCTAGTCTACACCTCCCCTCTACATCTCTCTCTAGTCTACATCTCCCCTCTACACCTCCCCTCTACATCTCTCTCTAATCTACATCTCTCCTCTACACTTCTCGCTGGTCTACATCTCCCCTCTACATCTCTCTCTAGTCTACATCTCCCCTCTACACCTCCCCCCTACATCTCTCTCTAGTCTACATCTCTCCTCTACACCTCTCGCTGGTTTACATCCCCCAACTACACCTCCCCTCTACATCTCTCTCTAGTCTACGTCTCCCCTCTACACCTCCCCTCTACATCTCTCGCTGGTCTACCTTTCTGTCGAGTCTACACCTTTAACATCTACATCTCTCTCCATTCTGTTTTTCTGGGTCTGTGTTCTGCTGATCTTCCTCTTCCTCTGATCTTCCTCAGCTGTCACTGATGCCCTCATGGCTCCTGCTCAGTACCCAGGATGCTCTGGGACACGTAATCTCCATGACAACCTGTCGGACCTCCGGGCTCAGGTTGCAGCCAATCAGAGAGGGTGCCAGCTGGTTGGAGAACTGATTGACAGCTACGGATTGGATGTGGTCCAGGCATACATGGGCTACATTCAGGTGTGTGTGTGTGCCTGTGTGTGTGTGTTTGTGTGTGTGTGTTGGGTGCACAGGGAACATAGTTTTTTGTGTTTCATGTGTCATTAATCACTTACTGACCTGTATGTGAAAGAGGACTTGTATAACTTTTCTGTGGTATTTATTAACACAAGTGCTGTGTGTGTAGAGCAATGCAGAACTGGCTGTCAGGGACATGCTGAGACACTTTGCCCATCTGACTGGCTCCCTAGAGCTGGAGGCTGAAGATCACATGGATGATGGAAGTCCAATCAGACTGAGAGTGAAGATCAATGAGCAGGAGGTGGGAGAGGAGGCACTGCGCCCGTCTGACTGGGCTAGGATTAGGTTAGGATTAGGGTTAGGATTGGGGTTGGGGTTAAATTAGGGTTAAGGTTAGGGTTAGGTAAGGGTTCAGGTTAGGGTTTGTGTTAGTGTTAGGGTTGGGGTTCAGGTTAGGGTTAGTGTTAGTGTTAGGGTTGGGGTTAAGGTTAGGGTTGGAGTTAAGGTTAGTGTTAGGCATAGGGTTAGGTAAGGGTTCAGGTTAGTGTTAGGGTTGGGGTTAAATTAGGGGTAGGGTTAGGATTAGGGTTAGGGTTGGGGTTAAGTTAGGGTTAAGGTTAGGGTTAGGTAAGGGTTCAGGTTAGGGTTAGTGTTGGGGTTAGGGCTTGGTTACAGTAAGGGACCGCTCAGTTCTGTCAGACATGATACATGACCATACGGCAGAGATGGGCACTCGAGTGAGCGACTTGAGTTGAAGTCGCATTTAAGTCACCTAGAAAAAGACTTCAGACTTGACTTGAAACTCGTCCCTAATGTCTCTCGACTCGGACGCATCCAAAATACCTCGTGAACAATAAGAGTCAGTCCGTTATCCAAACACTGTGTGTAAGTTATAGACAAAGTACTTTCTAGCTGCAAAGGGTGGACCAACGTCATATTGAACCCTATGGATTAGGAGTGATGTCACTTAAGATCATGTGAGTCAAGGAAGGTGAGCGAATACTTTTAGTATAGTGTATTACAACATCGCTTATCGCGAAATCGGAGAGAAGCCTTAAATGTAAACAAGGGTTACCGTGGCTACGGCTGAAGCTATGCTTTTCCTGGGATTGACTTGAGACTTGACTTGGACTTCAGCCTAAAGACTCGTGACTTGTATTATGCATCTCTGCTGTACGGTCATCCCACACATCTCACTATAGTAAGTCTCATCTCACTATTCTTCATGATGAAAAATGTACACATTTATCATGTACTGTAGTTACAACACAATACATAATACAACACACCACTACATCAGTGGTCGGACTACTACTTACTGGACATGGGACTAAAACACACTACAAAGATCAAAACTGATCAAACGTATATAGACATCAGACCCTCTCTCTCTCTGTTACCCCCCCCAGGGCAGTGCTGTGTTTGATTTCTCTGGTACTGGGTGTGAGGTGTGGGGTAACTGTAATGCCCCTCGTGCCATCACCCTCTCAGCACTCATCTACTGTTTACGCTGTATGGTGGGCCAGAACATCCCCTTAAACCAGGTACACACACACATACACACACACATACACACAAAATACATTAGAGTTCATTTTGTTTCACTAATCTTCTACCATACACAGTATGAATATGAATATGATTGGTTAGGGTATGTGTGTGTGTGTGTGTGTGTGTGTGTGTACTCTCTAGGGATGTCTGGCCCCCATCACAGTCAT